>ARYC01000683.1:0-132859 GCA_000711775.1 Oxytricha trifallax | reverse complement strand
AAGTAATACCATTTCGTCTATAAATATTGGCTATAGTCTAAAGAGAGATACGCATGTCTGGAAACTTGCGATGAAACATGACAGCTCGTTAGTCAAGAGGAAAGTGAGCCCAATACTTTAATGTCTTAAAGTCACAGAGATAGTCAATATGGACCTGTGAGAACTTTTATTTTCTTGCAGGATGTTTTCAAGAGCCTGAGTTATAATGTTAAACAGCTAACAAGCAATGATACCTAACAGTTGAAGCACTCTTGTGTAGGAGTCTTGCTATGGCTGTATAATTCAACACTGGTTTGACTTAGTCTATATTAATACTTGTACCATACCTAAGCTTAAGCAGTAAATCTAAATATTGCTCATCATGTATAGACCCTATATTTTTCTAATTTCTATTTCTCATTTTGAAAATTGGCCTAATTTCTCTACTAACCCCAATAAGACCCCAACTATACCCTACAAATCAAAGCACTTATAAACCTCACTAAGGGGTTTTGGGGTTTTGACTCCCATTCAAAATATTGGTAAATGTATTGGTTGAGATAATGAAGTTTTACTTCATATAATTTTATGATGTTAATATTTGAGGTTGATAAAAAGCTATTGAACCATTTGTAAAGTTTAAGAACTAGCTGTTTTAAATGCTTAGTTATAAAACCCTTTGATTTTTAATGTTGACAAATAAAACATAAATTAATAGATTTAAATTATAAAATATATTCTTTTATTATGAAATAATAAATTGCTCTACAATTAAATATTTTGCTAATATTATTTACTTTTAAAATAAATTCACTTTCTATTTCAATTTAAAATAAATACAATTAATTTTTTCTCAAATATATTTGCTATTATGACACATTCGTTTTAAATATAATAATATTAATAAAAGTTGATGATCGATTAGAAATGAGTTTGCAGTATTGATTTAATAAACAATTAAATTGAGATTTTATTTATAAATAAATTAGAGGTTTTAATAGTTGTCTCAAAATTTATCATGTTTCCATTTTATGAACCAGTGAACGATACTCTATTTATGTTTACATATTGTTTGAAATCTTATGAAATCTTAATTATTCTTACTCCAATCTTTAAATAATGCCCAATTGTTACATTGGAAATATTCAAATCTATAAAATCAATAGTCTCTTGGTAATCTTAATGTAAATTTAGTAATTGACATGATAATACTGAAAGAGTTACAATTAACTTTGAAGAGTTAATAAATAAATACTGGTTAATTATAAATTATGTAAATTCCTTTTATTCCTCTTATTCAAGTTTCATTAAAGTCGATGTATAATTATAAATTAATTTTAACTCCTTGGGAATTATCATAATTAAAACTATTGCTTGCATGCGAACATATAAATTATTTACTATCATAATGCAGCAAAAAAATAAGAAGTTTTTATTTTATAACTGCTATGCTTGAAATTCTAAAAATAAATTTGTTAAAGTTCTTAAAATTAGTGAATTTCTAATGTATTCAGAATAAATTTGAGTGAATAAGACGACTAAATTTTTGAATCTCCAATTGTTACTATACCTTAATCATGTTCACTTTGTAAATTCGTAAATGTATTTAATGTGAAATTTAATCCTAGTAAATAATTTGATGTCCAATTCTATTATAGAGTATTTCCTTCTATATAAATTACGGCACTTCTATTTTTGCTCGAATTTATATCATCAAATATGTTGTTGTATAAATCAAGCTTAAAGGTAAAACCTCCCGTGTTAGTCTTTTTTGCTTAATTTTCAAAATACAGGATACTCATGTTATTTGTGTAAATATCACTGAATTAGTTGCTTTGTAGATCTACAGTTTAAGTATCGTTTAGTTTTATAACTATAAGTCCGTTGTTTGAATCATCATAATGTTTGTTATTTTAGAGAAAAAAAGAATTTTTTATTGCTAGATTTTAAATGTCGAGGTACATCATTGCGCAGGTATTGTAAAAAGTATTGTTTTACACTTTGATACCTTCAAATTAAAAGGTTTAAGCTGTCTTTAAAAGCTCTTATTTCATTAAGAATAGATAGGGAAGAGGACTACTAGCAAATGTCTTATTGTAATATGCTTAGTTATTCAAGAAGTTTACATTATTTAAGATGAAAGTAGCAAATAAGCATCTGTTGTATGAAATCAGTGAAGTTTTAAAACCAGTTTGAATGTCGCTTGCCAATTGATTTTGAAAGAAATTAATACCTCTTATACCAGTATTATTCTTGAAAGTAGTTGACTCGTTTATGTAAATATACCCATAAAAGTCTGTAAGCATAATTGCACTACTACTCTTCTATACTGATTCATTTGTATTCGAGTCACTTACATAGTTATTTTCGAAAGTAACATTTCTCAGATTTAGCCACATACTCCGAGTAAGAGTTAAAATTGCTTGAGCTTTAATTGTATTGCTATTAAGTTAAGTTTGAATTATATTGCCAAATGAAACTGGGAGGATTTTGTCTGTTTACTATTAAAAAATTAGAGATTGAGCTCTGAAACTATTACTTATATAATTTTGATTCTAAACATAAACATCGTTCTAAATGTAAACAATGGGAAATCCTTAAATATCAGTGATTTGCTTGTGTGCTCCAGCAAAGTGATTATAGAATCGATTGTTTTTGAAGACTACCCATTAATAATTTGTGGCAAAATTTATTATAGTAGTAGTTGAGTTGTTATAAATATAGGATTGATATTGATGTGTAAACGAGTCAAAAGCAATTTAGCTTTTATCACCTACTGTTAAGGAACTGTTTCCACTTTAAGCTATAAAATATTGAGAATCATAACTACTTGCATATTTCACACTTTACGATGTGATACTCTATTAAAATTATGGATATATAGTTTCCTTAATACGGGATCCTTTATAATTATAGTTTGAGTTATAGCAATAAAGCATTATAGCTCCATTAGTTTAAGAGCACCCATAATTATCTTAGAAATTGTTCGAATTAATCTCCACTCCTCCACATCCTAAATCGCTTTTAGTTAAGTAAGTGCTACCCAACAAATTCAAGTTATTCACTATTCTCAAGTTTAGTACATTTGTATCGATAATTCTAGCATTTTTAGTGAAATTATTTTGATAGAAAACTATGGGATAATAGTTTGATGCACTTCGAATTAGTTCGAGATTTATAATACCTTTAAAAGCTAAATTGTTTAAGAATGTGTTGTTATAGAAAAATGCTCTTTAGTTGTGATTCATATTATTAAATAATAAAAATAAATGACATTAAGGTTAAATGATTATCTATTTAGAATAAAATAATGCTTATCAGAGATTCTAACTGGTATAAAAGCATAAATTTAAGAAAATATAGAAATTTAGGTTTATTATAGACATTGAAATTTGCGATTGGAATTTGTAAAAGCTTAAAGTTATTTGTTAAACCTGTAGAAGTTGGAGTCTCAACAAGTGTGTTGAGAATATTTTCACATCCATCATAGTTGAATTTGTTCTCTGTGAAATTTGAGTCTTAAATATTTATATGCCCTTGAAAGTTTTTGGTTTTAATAATACTTGCTTGATATCTCAGCCCACCATCATTTTATAAATTTTTTATTATAAAATAATTGAATCAAATGAGATATGATAGTTATATTATAATTGCTGACAACATTCAAGGAAGTTTAAGATGACATTCCAAAGGGAATTTAAGAAAAAGTGCTACCACGGATATCAATATCAAAACATAAGTTGATGTCGCAATTAGTAAACGGATTTTATTATGGCGACCTCAGGACCTCATCATAATATTAGTTATAGTAGTGCTGTTATAATACTTAAATAATATGATAATTCTTTGTTTTAAACTTTTAAATTATAAATTCTCCTCATTTTGGTAAGAAAGCTCAAACTTAGAGCACAAATCCTGAAGTGCTATCAAGTTAACTATAATCAGCAAGAGGATATCCAGTATAGTAATTCTTTATGATTGACCAACATATAGTAATTCTTGTAAACTTTGTGTTATAAAACTTGACTTTCCCTCCATACTCAGTGAAATTGACTAATGAATTCATATCATAGAAGATATTTCTAATTTCTGAGTTTTCAAGTATCAGCTCATTAGGTTAAGTAATTTAGCTTTGATTATTTAGTCTCATTCTAAAGAGAGTTCTTGGCATGTTAACTTAGCATTAGAGGTCAAGTTTAAGATTTGTAAATGCAGTTGCACATGAGAACGTTGTATCAGTTGTTAAAGTGTTTACTACTCCTAAAGTTTAGGAAAATGAACAACAAGCTCTTCTTTAACCAAGACAATCTGTGCTTGATGGTAGTACAGAATCTATTGAGTTAATTATAACATGTCTTATATGTAATTTCACTGCAACATCAAGAGTAAAAGCTTCTCTTCTCTTATTAAATATCGTGACTATACTTGCATTGCAAGCACTATCAGGTGGGCATCCAACTGGATTGATATAGACTTCATAATTTAGGTTGTAAGGGTCGTAGTATTGAGTAAAAGAGTAGATCTCGGCTGAATCTCCTCTATCTCTCAATAAATAGTGTATTCGAGTGGTAAGGTAAATATTTAGTTTCACTGTTTAAGTATATTTTGCAGCTAAATCTTTTACTCTTACAAGTGCGTCTTAAAGATCTACAAATGGTGTCGCCAAATCTCCATTTCTTAACGAAGGGCTTCTCAAGTAATCTGCTTAGAAACATAGATAAAATTAGCAAATGTTCTATTAAATTAAAAGATTTATTTTTAAGCTTTATCAAAAAAAGTTTGAGAAGTTTCAGTTGTCTTATTCAAACACTACCCTGCCATTTTAATTGGATTAGTAATGCTCAAATATTATCCAACATAGCATTCCGTACATAAATTCGTATCATTTCCTAAACATTTGTAGCATTCTTTTGGACAATTTAAACAAGTAGTGTTCTTAATTAGATTTTCGTTGCCATTCACAACTGACTAGAAATTTACAATTGGATATTGAGAAATTCCACATTTTAATTTGCAACTTGAGTTTCCCATACTAGTGCTCATAGTTGAATTCATGAAACCTAAATCGCAATAAGAGCATGTACTTTTTTAAGCTGCAGTAGTACCATTCAAAAATTACTTGCATTTCTAATAATTTTTTAAAAGTACATATCAGCAAAACTATAATTATATCAATTGCATTAAGTACATCTATAATCTTGAAGTTCATATTGATAAGGCAGATTTGGTTTAAGAAGCAAGCTAAGCAAGACTTTGAAGTAGAATTTAAAACATAGTCATTGGAACATTCCTGGCAATTCGTATTACTACCACACCTCTAACAGCCTTCCTATGTACACTTAGTTATTTAAAAAATATAGTGTAAATATGAATTCTATAATTAGTGCAACTCTTGTTTGTAGAATTTAGGAAAAATCCATTATTACAGGTTAAACATTGAGCTGTATTAGTTAAGTTGCATTCAATAGAATTATTTAATTAAAATAAAATTAAACAAAGAGATGGAAATTCCACAAAAATAATTAAATTTTTACTTTAATATAATTATTAGAGTTTAAAGAAAATTATAATTAATTTTATTATTGCAAAATATGAACAATATTCTTGAAAATTAGAAAATAAGATAATTAAACCAAACTTCTTAAATAAACAGCAATAGGTAATGATTTTAAGTAAATCTTGTTTACATTAAAAATTGCAATTACAATATTTTTTAATCTTATTTAATTATAAAAAAATGAAAATATACTTTATTTAAACTAAGGAATTTTTACATTCTTGGTTTTTACATACTTTCGTAAAAATGTTCATTTCCTAAATTATAATATTTTATTTATGATTGCATGCAGTTGCTATACGTACTGTTTGTACATAAATTGCAGCCACCTAAAGCAGCTTCTTAAGTCGAATTAAGTCCAGTATAATTAATTTTTTTAAAGTTTATAAACACTTTAATTGCTATAACATAGCCATAGCATGACTTGCAAAATGTCTAATATTTGTTACAACTGTCACATCTAGAATTGACACCACTCTATACAGAACAGTTTTAACAAGTTTAAAAACTCTAAGAAGGTTAAGCTTTCGTATTATACGGGAATGTCGTGGTGTAATTATTTGGAGTCAAAAAATACCCACTTATAATAGTTAACATATTTAATTAGAATTTAGATTTTCCATATAGCAGTCAGTGCAGCCTTTCTAAAGAGTGCATTTTGTGCAAAATTGTCCACAGTCTATCAAACATAAGAAAGTTAAGAATTGGTTATTAAAGCTTTCAATAAATTTAAATTTAAAATTCGAGCAAAAAAATTGTCATTTGATAAACAACTACATTCACATTATCTGGTATTAGGGTTTGAAACATATTAATAAGAGCAGTCTTCGCACCTTGGAAGACACATATTTAGCACACTTGAAGTGTTGTCGATACTAGTTGTATTACTCAATTTTAATAAATAAAGGCCGAAATCACAATTTGTACACAACAAACCTGATACTGTCTGATTCTCAAATGTTACGTTTGAGAAACTTTTTATCATATATTTAAATTTAAATAAAGTTGTTAAAAATTTTAACTTAAAGTTACTTTTTAATTAAACCACATGATCTGCATCCAAATAACACAGTATTGCAATCTAAAAACAAAATTAACTTTAATCAAAGCATGAATACTACCAACGCATTGGCCATTAATTTGGAATTAATATTCAGTGCATTAATATAAATTAGCTACACCAAATATTAAAGTATATATTATGAGAAAATAGAATATGTTTTGTTTCCTTATTCTTGTATATTCCACGGTATTTCTCATTTTAATTTTATTGCTAATAATTTAAATTATACAAATTAATATATGATCTCATACTGTTAAAAAGAGCTTTCATACTTATTAAAATTATAATATTTATATTTAATTTATTAGAATGGGAGTTTCAAACACTAAAATAAAGTGAGCTTTGTAAGTATTGATTTTTTCCCAGCTCTTTTCTGTACACAATCAAAATTTTTGCCATTATATTAATAATATTCATTTTTAGTTGAATTTTTCCAAGGTCTCTACATTTACTCAAGACGAGATAAATGATCTCTATCTCTACTTCAGTCAACTGTCTAAATCTCAGAAATACGATAGTGTCATAGATTACGAGGAATTTTGTTAAGCCGTGGGTTTGAAGAAGGGAGGATACAGTCAGAATTTATTTAGGATTTTTGACACAAACGACAACAAAGTTATTAATTTCAGGGAGTTTATTATTGCATTTGCCACGTTTTTGAATGAGACAATTGACAAGCAAATCAAATTATCGTTTAAAATATATGATCCCAAGGAAAAAGGGTATGCTAAAAAGAGACAGTCGCTGAAATTTTAAGAGATGTGATTAAGGGGTTGGGGACCTGCGATTTGCGAGATGAAGTCATATAAGAGATTGTGGATGATACCTTTAGCGATTTGAAAAGATATAGAAGTTTCATTTAAATTATATCATGGTCTTACATCGTATTTAATATTACAACCAAAGCATAAACTTTAATTATTTAATGAAGTGAAAATAGTGGATCAAGTGGGGCAGAAAAAGGCCCCAAAAGAAAGCAAAGAAGCCACTGGAGCGAAATCTGAATAAGAAGGTGCATAAGACAACAATCAAATACCACCAGGAGATGTGATAACTTTTGAAATGTATGAAAGAATGGTCTATGAAAACAACGATATTTGTAAGTGCTCTACATTAATTACTCTTTTTACCTACTTTTATCAATCAAAACTATATATTAAAAATGACATTTTTTCTAATTAAAAATTTTGTTTATTAGTGAAATGGTTGGCTATTGACATTCAAACAGTGTGCTAAGGTGCAAAACTGATAATGAGTGATAAAGCCAGCATAAAACATATAAGTTGATAAATCTTAATATTGATCATTTTCTTAAGTTAATCTTTTAATTCATTTATTAACTTTACAGCTTAGATTTCTTCAAATCAGTTGATTTATTTGAATTTGAAATTAAAATAACTTATCAAAATGAAGGCAAATTAGAATTAACAATAACAACAGCACACAGCGATCTATGTGTGGGGTAATGATGAATATGGGCAGCTTGGCTTGGGTCATCGATATAACCAAACAAGTAAATAAGAACAAGATTTGCAAAATAAAAATCATAGTATAATATCAGCAAGTTACGATGAAACTAGAAAATTAAACATTCCCAAGTCATGTAAACTTTGGGAAAGTTTATTTTTAAAGTTGAATTGAAAATGAATACTTATCTTTATTTTAGTTGCAAAACTGATTAAATTTAATAATTAAAATTAAAAGTACAAAAGTTTACATTTCAGACAAAGATCAAGGAAGTTGCTTCTGGAGAGGATCACTCATGTTTGCTAACTCTCTAAGGGCACGTTTATTCCATGATGGGAAGCAATAAATTTAATAAAGTAGGAGTAAAGAACTTAAATACATATTAAACTTCCCCCAAGAATGGCTTTGAATATTCTAATACCCTTAAACTAGTTATATGTTTAATTATCATTTTTAATTAAATAGGTTTTAAAAAGTAAATAAATTTAAATTAATTGTAAAATACAGTCGAGTTGTTAGTAAATTATGAAGTAATTAGCATTAGCTGTGGCAGGAATCATACAGCTTGTGTAAGCATTGATGGACTCAGCTTCACCTGGGGTCAGTATGAATATGGATAACTTAGACTTGGAAAGATTAGCTCATAGTAAAGAAGAAATGAATCTTTAATAAAAAAATTATATTTATATGAGTCTTCTGTATTTTAGCAAGGAATCTTTCCATTATTAGTAGAATTATTTTAGCAAAAGAATATAAAAATTGTAAATGCAGCTTGTGGAGGAAAACACACTCTTTTTCTTTCCAGTGAGTGTATTCAATCTATGTAAAATATTATGAGTAGATCATGGAAATGTTAATGGGTGTGGAATAAATGATTTTGGATAACTTGGATTAAGTGTTGAGTAGTCAAAACTTGAGTATTTTCCCTAGATAATAGCAGGATTAGGGGAAGAAATTACACAGATACAGACTGGAATATTTCATTCTTTATGCTTAACAAGTAAGAATTAAATATTAAAACTTACTTTTTAGGAAACGGGCAGGTTTATTCTATGGGAGACAACTCATTTGGGTAATTGGGAATTGGTATGCAGAACATTTAATATAAAGATATTCCAACGAGGGTTCCTTCCCTTAGTATAATTTGATTTTTATATAAAGTTATTGTCTGATAATAATAACATAACCAAGATCTCTTCAGGACATCATTCAGCAGCTTTATCAAGCTCCGGGTAATTATTCTTCTGGGGAACTGGAGTATTTGGTTAATTTTACGAACCAAAGGGAGTTATAGATTCAGATATAATAGATGTGAGTGTAGGTGGGTGCTTTGGAGTAGCTCTTGATAGAGATAGACTTATTTGGACGTGGGGATCAAACAGTAAAGGAGAGCTTGGAGTGGGAGATTTCGAGCCAAGACCTTACCCTTATCCAGTCACATACCTCAAGAACAAGAAAGTTAAAAAAGTTGCTTGTGGTGGATCTTTTGCTTTAGCTATTGGCAACTCAAAAGATAAAGACAATTTATCTAATGCATCAAATCCAAGACTTCAAGTTTAATTGGATGGTTAAAGTATGATGCATAATAATTACTCATCATCCAATTTAGGTCATGCTAACAGCACACCGTATCTTAATCAACCTGGAAGACCAAACTAATCTTACTAGTAAATCAATGCGAATAATTCTTCATACCCAAATATCCAAGAGTGCCTATGATGTAAATTTAGATCCTGTAAACTTATCTTATCAAAACTAAGATTACATGATTAATACTTCCTAGCTTTTCAACCCCAGAGACCTGAGTCCATATTAAAATTAAAGGTATTAGCATGTGTCTTAAGTACCTACAAATATTTAAATAAATAGAACCTCATTTTTACCAGCAGAGAAAGAAAATGCAGCATATTCTGTAAATATTCAAAGTAATTTCTTATTAAACTAATGTAAATGAAGATAGAATTAGTAAAGTGATACAAAATCTTTAATAGAAGCAATTGAAAAAGAAAACAAAAAAACCTTCGAAATAAAACTCTTCAAACAAAAATCACTCTCGCAAAAGATCCACCTCTGCAAAATCGAAGCAACTGAACATTTCAAATTTGGAATTAAGTTCAATATATAAATCACTTGTAATGGCTGAGGAGTTCAAGTCAAATTTGGTATTAGATAAAACAGTTTAAAAAGTATTAGACAGAGAAAGAGAGTATCTCGAGGATATGCTAATTAAAGAAAAGAAAGAAAACTCTTTAAAAGAAGAGATAATATCGAGTTTAAGAAATGACATTGAAACTTTAGCAAACTAGCTATAATAAGTAGTTTTGCTGCAGCAGAGAGAATTAAATGAGAAGAAGAAAAATAAGTCAAATAAAAAGCCTTAAAATAAACAAAAGAGTAAATCACCTCCTAGATAGGCAAGAAATCAAAGCGAATATTTTGCTATAAAGACAGATAGTAAGGATCAGACTATAAAATAAATTTAGCAACAACTTGAGTAATAAGTGAAACATAATGAAGATATGGAATACTTGCTTAATGTTAAGGATTAGGAAAACAAGCAGCTTAACCCATAGATTGAGAAAATTAAAGAGCAGAGCAAGGCTTAATAAATTGAGAAAGATTAAGTGATTGCTGGGCTTCATCAGTAACTCAAATCTTAATATTGTAGGAATACATTCGATTGGGAAAATGATTTAAAATTAAAATTAAAATTAATTAATTATTAATTACCTTCAGTTATATTTTTGGAAAATGTCTCCAAACCCTTATAATATTATACTCTATGGATAGCGCACGGTGGTTGTTATTGCTATAATGATTTTATCTCTTCACCCAAGCGAGAAAACCCCTTTTACTATATTTGGTATTTAGCTCAAAATCAAAATATCTCGCTTCCTTGGATGATTCAGGAATATTGCCAATAGTAAAGTCCAGCTAAAATTACGGGATCTACCGTAGAATCGACTCAGATTTGAATTTTGAGCTCCTTTGGATTTGATAACTGCCATGATTTTAATATTTAATCAATTTAATTTTAATTCATTTTCCCAAATCGAATGTATTCCTACAATAATTGTAATTAGAATAGAATGATAAAATTCAACAATAGCTTCAGCAGCTAAACTAAAGAGTTGAGTAAGAAAATTAACTTTTGAAGAGTCGCAAGTAAGACTACACTAATAAGTTTGACACTCTATCAAATGAAATGAATTAGCTGAAATAACTAGTAACTGACATTTAACATCATCAAGTGCCAAATGCTTAACTCAAAGAAAATGAGAGTACAATGAGTTTTGCTTAGAACTAGCAATAACAGAATCTACTTTAATCTCAGTTCTACAACTAAACAGATTAGCAGTACTTTAAGACTTCTCTCAGCAACAATTTTACCTCACCAATTAACAATAATCATGATGCTAACAGTACAGTACGAGACATTCTTAAGTAAAATATAAAGTTAGCTGTTGTCAATTCTGCTTAAAAACGTAAAGAAATCAAGTTAGATGAGTCAATTATTTCAGCTTATGACCAAGTGAAAATGAAAGAGTGAACAGATTTTAGATACCAGAAAGGAATATTGTTCAAGAGATTTAAGATTAGAACATCAAGCTTAGCGATGAGCTTCTTAATAAATCAGCTAACAAGCTGCTATAAATAATGAGAACACCAAATATAAAGAGTGGCTCTGAGGCAAGAGTGAATGAATAGTTAAAAAATGATTAAAAATCCAATAATTCTCTTAGCCCCTAATCCAATAAAAGTTTAGCACAGCATTTTAAGAGGCAACTTGAAAAATCTGCTGATAATAAAGACTAATCAAAGCATTCAGTTTCAGATAGAAAAGATGAGCAGAAATAGAAAGGTGGTAGACTTCAGAATTTGAGTGAAATGTTTCAATCGTCTAAGCTATCCCAATTATTCAAGAAGCCTGCTTATTACTCGTAAGTTAAAATATTCTTTTATTTATTTAATCTATAGATCAATAAGGAATACGACTACTTATGATAAAGAAAATTCAGCTGTAAAATCCCCAAACTTAAAGAACTAATAGAACTTAAATGATCTCTCAGTAAATAATATTTCTCATATTGAAGATAAAAAGGCAAAAAGTCAAAATTACAGATTGACTAAGAGCTATGCTACAGATGTCCAATAGCCAAGAAAGAAAGAGTCTATTCATGAATTTAAAGCAAATATTAAAATAAATCCTATATAATTGAATTTATATATTTATAAATGGGTATTTGAATTATTTAAAAAGCAAAGTTGGTGAGGTTAGAGAGAAATAAAAATGACTTAGAAAATAAAATGAGAGAATTTGAAGATAAAATAAGGGCAAGCAACACAAGATTAAGACAAAGCAATATTAATTGAAATTACCCCCTAAAAGCACAAATTAATTTAGATATAACCTAAAAGAAATAAAAACTGATAAATATTTTGGAATAGATAATAATACTGTGAATTAGTTTTATGATTAAAATGACTGATTTAATTATAATAATTTAACTTTATTTTTACTTTTAATATATTTGGAGTGATCCCATCCCTGCTTATTATAATTGAAATCTTTAAATAAATATGTCTTAAGATAATAACAAAGTGGATATGAATCAGAGCTAGAATTAGCCCACTGAAGAAGACCAGCTCCAGGAATAAGCTTAATCCCAGGTAAATTAATAACATATTTTAATTCTAATTATAGGATCAACAATCGTACTACAATTAACAGCAGTAGTTATAGCAGCAAATTAGATCTCAACAAAACCCTAACTTTTATAACTTTATTTATCCATATATCTAATAGATTATATATACCTTAAATATGTCTTATTTATTATTTGATTATAATGGACAAAGCATAATCTTAATCCCATTTAGTAGAGATAAATGATGGAAAACTCTCAAAGTCAATACTTCTTGCCAAATATTAACTTATCTGAGCGCAAACCATGGAACCCCAGATTCCATGTCTCATCGCATAGCAACCTACCCAAGTCTCATCCATTCTACAGAGAAAGCTAAAGTTTATTATTCAGCCTTGTTTGCAGTTAATAGTGAATTATTTGCTTTAATATGGAATTTATTCATTGTTTATTTGTTAACTATAGGAGTATTTTGATAAGTATGAGAGAGTTAATGGCAGGAAACTTTTATTTCATACATTCAGGTTTTATTTAATTATTTATTAATACTTTTGAAGCCAACTCAACCAGAGAAAAGTATGAGGGAGATTATTTAGACTTAGCAGACTCAGATGATGCGTAGAAGCACAAGCCAATAGAGTCTTCATAAATAAATTGAACATAGTTTAGTTTTAATAAAAAGATTTTAAGTGTATATAATTTTCAGAATAGGGATGGTTACTTTAGCAAAATGCACAGCAAAAACAACGAAAAAGTTCACACTAATTTCAGAGAATTATTTGATAAACCCATTGTTTATGATGCTAAGGGCTACTCAGGGTAAGTTTAGTAATAATCAATTTACTTTAGCTCTTATCATTTTCTATAACAATAAAATTTCATAATATATGCTGTAAAACAGTTCTTTCTAACAATTTTTGATATGTAGGAACTTTAACTTTGGACCCATGGAAGTTTACAACAGATTGTCTCCAAAGGGCAAGTAAATATCTCGCAAGACTTCCTCGACTTTTACAAATCTCAACCAGCCGAGAGATTCTTGAAGACCAACAAAAGCGTGGCTTAACTCCCAGACCCTGAAATCTTGCAATTGAGAACTCCTTAAAGTTTTTTATTTTATTTTGGAAATTTTTCAATTAAAAGTATAATTTCCTTTTTTATATTAAAACGATTAATAAGTCCAGTGTAGAAGAAAATGGAGGGGAAGTAGAACTAAAGAATTGGCTTACCAATCTCTAAGTTCAATGAGAGTGTATACCCTAGATACAGAATTACCTTTAATAATCTTTGAGAAAACAAAAACAGTCACTTATTAAGAATCGTGATAAAGAATATAAGTTATTAAGTAATATTTACAATTATTTCAAAGAGTATTACTGGAATATTTAATTCAGAAAATTTGTATTAAATTCCTTAGAAATTTCAATTTTAATTACATTTTACATTTTTAATAACCTAAGTCAAAGCGTGAATTATTTAACATTTGGAGTTTAATCAAATATGATTATTTACCTCAGATTTTTTATTTATTCAAGAAAAATTAATTTGCCTATTTATCCTTAAACAGAATTGAAAATTATCAATAAAAATATAAGTTTAATATCTACTCTTATGAAAGATTAATGCAAAAATAAATTAATTTACGTTTTATAATATAAAATTGAAGTTAAAACATTATCAAATAAAATAACAAGTAAGTTAATCTATATAAAATTAAATTTTCAATGTAAAATATCTTTTATTTCAATTCAAAATATATTACTATAAATTAAATGGAGATATAAAATATTTATAATTCAAGGATATATTATTGCTCTAAAATACTTATAAAATGTATAATTCATTGGTGAATCTATATCTTTCTAAAATTGTTAAATTTTAATAAAATATAATTAGCTTAAAATTGCAATATTAGAAAGAGTTATTTGTCGTTAAGGTATATTTTTAATAATATTTATTTGTATGTTTGAGTATATTTTTGCTGAAGGAGAGGCAACAATAATTTTTTTTTATTATTCTCAAACAACTTAAATGTCATAAACAATAAAATCGCTAAAAAAAACTCATTAAATATGTCGCTATTATCTATTAAGAAAATTGTGATCCAAATTGGAATTAAGTATTTATTATGTTTAAAACATTTGAGTTGTTTGAAATTATAAGAGGGAATTTTTATGTTGTCCTTTCAAGTATCTAGGGGTTAATGCCTCCTTTATATATATAATTTAAACTGAAATTTTTTTAATTCTATAATCATCAATATACTTATTTATTCTATAATCTACTCACATAATTATATTTGACAACATAAAAATTCTATTCTGATAAAAAAACCTAGTGTTACATGCAACTAATGAAGAGAAATATTAATACTTATATTATAAATTAAACTTAAATTAATATAGAAATTGAATAATAAAATAGATACTAAAAAAAGAATATATTTAATAAGTAGAATTAATGCTAAATAAATCTTTGAGATTAATTTTTTAAAATTATTATACAAATAAAATGAGCCAAAGTCCACATAAAAGAACGCTACTAAAAGATCTTGAAAATCATGATAAAATTGGGTTGTTAATGCTAAATTAATAATTATTTATAATAATATGTAGTTTCATAGTTTTATTTTGAATAGTTAATTTCCGAAACAATTTAATATTTTTAAGCATTATTGTATTTTACATAGAAAAAGTTTTATAGATGAATTTATATATGGATAAAGTGAGGACGATTGTTGAATTAGGGATATAATTATATTTTACACAATATATTCTGATTAAATTCATTTAAGAGAGATTAAATATACATAAATTTCAATAGGATAATTATTAAAGATTTTTTACAAAAATAATTAATAAGCAGTTATTTTAAACAATAATGAAAGAAATAAGAGACAACTAAGTAGAGTCCCCTGAAAGAGGTAGCATTGACAACAAGAAATCAAAAAATAATTTTATTTAATAAAATTAATTAATATTTATTAAGAGAATCTAATTTTTTTGGAAATTTAGTACTGTTTAGCAAAGTCCAGTATAGTCAAAGCAAGTATCGAGAGATTATCTTCACAGAAGACATTTAGTAAAAATAAAAAATTTCATTTTAAGTTACTAAAATAATTCAAATTTTAATTAAAGCGAAGTTACAGAGAACTTATAGCACCCAAAATAGTTAAAAAATCAAATCCCTTAATGCATTCCACAAAATGATAGTAATTTCTCGCCTACCAATTTTGGGTTAGGGGGTGTCGAACGTAAAACACTTTGAAATTTCCAATCAATAAATGGAAGATCAATTCAATACTCACATGACTAGATGTAGAACTCAATTAGACCAATTTAATTGCAGGGTATCGGCCCTAGTGATCATTATATGACAGAAACCAAAAAATAGTTTAGTAGTTTTTAAATGAAAGGCTTAAAAAATAGTAATGTTTCACTATAAAAAAATCGATATTACTCTGTTGAGAACAGGAAAATTGACAATGGCAAAAGGTTGAAAGCTTAAGAGGATAAGGATTACCTTATACACCAAAGTTTTCACAATTAAAACTCAGCTGCTATGGATGCTACACTTACTCGAAGAATGATTGAAACCTATAATGTGCAATCTTTATAAAAAGCCATAGGTCAATAAGTTATTAGCAACACTAATTAAGTGAGTGATAAGCTCTAGAAGTTGATCTCTTATAATAACTAGGAAGGCTCTGACAAACTAAATAGTACGCTTATGGAGTGGACACCATGTAGATTTTCGTCAACTGGTTGGAAATATCAACCAGCAGGCACTAAGTAAAATCATCTCCACCATCCAAATAAGGGCAATTCAATTGGTTTCCAATAAATTTTCACAAGCTCCTTTGAACCATAATCCAAAACAATGAGTAATTACAATCAAAGTTTTTAATCATAGACTGATAGAACCTAATAGAACACTTTTCAAAGTAGCTATAAAGAGCAGTTCTAAAATTGTTCAAACATTGGTAAAAGTATGAATAAGGCTGCTTCACCTGAAGTGGTTAAGCAGCTTAAAGCAAATATGGAATACGGAAGTCCACCTCTTCCTCACTTATAAGTCACTAGAATTGCCTTAAATAAATCTAAGAACGATATGAACAAATCATTTGACAAGTCTTTCGACTAAATTGTTAAGAGTTCAAATTAATAAGCAGATTAAGAATTCAATCTCAAAGACATACTTTTATCTATTTATATGCTAGTAATTATTTTTTAAAGTCAACTAAACCATGCTTTCTCCATCGAAAGAAAAGACCCTTAAGTTTAATGTATAAACTCTTGATGGAATCTTCCCAAGTAATGCTTAGAAATTAAATTATAATTCAGAGAATCCTTAAAAAATCATGTCATAGTAATAAGCCTCTGGATTGAACATTTCAACTTGGGTTGGAATGAGAATAAAGGATGGTGGTTATGAACACTTTGGAAAAATGAGGGATGGCACAACTGATTGGGAAAGCGTTTACTATAAAAGTGGACTTTTTAAGCATATTAAATGATAGTTTGTGATTAAAATTTACTTCATACATTTATTTTTATGAATTTATCTTTAAGAAAAGTGAATTAATTATTTTCCAGAATAATTACTGATTTATTAAATAATATTTCAATGGAGCAAAATTATCATCAGTAACAATAAGATTCCAATACTTCTTCAGTTTACAGCTCACCCATCGTTAAGCTTAACATAAATAGTCTCTATCCCATACCCAAAAAGTATTTATCATTTTATGATATTTTTAAATTAATTATTTTATAGTTCTATCCAAAGTACAAAGCGATTACAATAAACTCAAATGCATAAAATTCACAAAACACATCTTAACAAAAAATATAAGTATTAGTGAAGCCAAATAATTCCGCATCACAAAAATAAGTCCTCGCAAATAAAAATAGCTCAGTATCACAAAGTTTCACTTCTTCACAGCGATCTATTGATTACAAAGATAGGTAGTAAATCAAAACTTCATCTATGAATGATTCTAGTTAGTAAATCAAAGAAATAACTTTGAGGAAAGGTATTTTATTTTTATGTTTTTTATTTTTAATTCTTAGACTTATAAAAACTTGAAAATAAAAAATTTAAGGTCCTCCATCACACCATCCTAACAGCGATAAAATAATTGCAAATAATAATCTAAAAGGTATGTTTACTCTAAATTAAGTAAAAGAAATGCTTCAAGATGAATAGAACTAAAAGCTCTAGCTTCTCAATAAAATTAAAATTATTATATTTTATTTTTAGAAATTTTTATAACAACTTTCAATTCTAGAAGAAACAAGCACTGGAATACTTCAAAAATAATTATGTACCTTAATCTGCTAGAAATGCAGACAATAAAATAATCAATTAGTTTAGATAAAGGCATCAAGACGATTTTAATAACCCGAATTTCTAAACACAAGTCAGTAATAATAATAATGACAGTAATAGTAGAAATTTTCACTTGAAGATTTAGGACACTTCTCAAAATGATGAAAACACAGGAGATGGTAGAAGTTTGACTCATAATCATTTGAAAAACGTCAATAAAACAGTCACTATCGATTCCAATGATCATTAGAATTTAAAAAGCTAATCTAGAATATCTGATCAACCTAAGTCTACTGGTATGTATAACACTCAGTCAGCTCTGTCAACTAAATTATAAAATTACAGAATTGGGTTACAAAGCGCATAACTTAACAAAAACTCGGCAACTCCACTACCTGAGGCAAGATTGAGGCTTACCTCAGATAAGAATTAGCTAACATAGAGAAAATCTCCTAAAATATCAAAAATTTAGGATAGCTCAATTGGAGGTGGTCCATCTATGCATTATAACTCATTTGGACCAGAAAATAATTCTATGGGCTGTTCTTATAAAATTCCTTCAATGAAATCAACTTAAGATAATCAAATTAGACCCTCAGCGGGAGGTTAGAATCAAAATTAGTGGGAAGTTTCCTTTCCAGACTTATGATTGAAAAATTTTTTAAGGAAGTTTCCTGGCTAGTAAATTGATTTTATTTTTTCCTAAATTTATTTCCTCTGTTTCTTTAATTATTCTTCTTAACTTCAAGTAAAAACTTTTAGAGATTTGGCTTACATGATATTTATGATTATATTAATCTAAATCTAATGAAAATATAGATATTATTTTATTTAGACATAAATAATTTTTCTACATTAACTGTAATTAGATTTTATGGTTAAAATGACTATTTTTTATAGATTAATTTTTATATTTAATAGCATTATTCAGAATAATATTCTATGCAAGTACCTTCCCTAAATTTTTTGAAGACACTCAAGAATTTATAAAATATCCCCTAAACAATTATTAAGTTAAAATATAAATTTATTAATAATATTAATAAAAATTCATGAAATTATATATATATATATATATAAAATTTACGTTCCAGGAAACTTTCCACTTGCTTGGGAACTTCCTCCCCCAAAAATTACTAATCAACAATTGAAACCATTAATTCAAAAGAAAAACTAGATTTACAAAGAATGGGAAATTAATCAGAGAGATTTAATCCAAACACAGCAACTTACAAACAATCACTTCTGTACTACGAGACTTAATATAAAGAGAAGGCGAGGGAACTAGATTTTGAAAGAAAGTCGAAGAGAAAGTTGGAAGATAGAGTTGATGAACTTGAGCAAGCTTTGCATCAACTTATAGATGAAAACTAAAAACTTAGAGATGAATTAACTGAATGTATGTCGAACAATAAAGTGCTCAGTGATCACTTCTAAGTAGTTTAAGATCAAAATAAGGTCAACGAGCCCTATACTAATGAAGTTGAAGAAAAAAATATATAGCTTAATCTCGAGATTTATACTTTGAAGGAAGAGATGAAGCTGATTTTAGAAGAGAGGGCTTAAGCATAGAGAAAAAGTGCCTAACTTTAATTCTAAATATATCAAATTGCTAATGAAAATAAGAAGTGGAAAGAGCAAAATGATTGACTCAAAGAAAGAATGTAATCTCTGAGAAGTGTTAACAAATAAATGGAAAATAAAGCTAACAAAAACATGGTAATGCTTAGAAAAGACGACATATTCAAGGACTGTGAAAATAGAATGATTAAAGCAGAAGGGAGAGTGAAAGAGCTTGAAGACTCCCTTTCTTAATTTATTTAAGATTTTGAGACTTTAAACGGAGACTTAACAATATGTGCATAAAAGCTAGCTCTTGCTGAAGGAAGAGTAGAAACTTTGAATAAGCAAAATCAGGAGCTTGAAGTTTATAATACAGAGACACTAGAAAAATTAAGCTAGTTAGATAAGTTAACTCCATCAAAAGCTGATGTAAGTTTAAGTGCTCATTTATATCAATCAGAATATTCGAACAAAAGGTTTGATGCAGAAGAAGTCATGAAGATGCTAGACACTTAAAACCTTTAAATTCTTACTTTAACCAAGACATTAGAAAGTTTAAGAAAAGAGAACAGAGAACAATTCCAGAAAACTTTAGAACAATAAGAGAGTATATTCAATTTGCAAAGTAAGATCCAAAGCTATGAGAATCATTTCGGAGGTGACTATAATAACTTCTTAGGAGGCAGCTCTAGCTCACTAAATAAAGATAGTTAAGTATAAGCGGTGACTTATAAAGACCCTTAGCTCAATCTAACGATCCATAAATTTTGAAGATTGAGTTTAACAGGTCAAGTTAGTATACTTTGAATCAGCATTCTTAAGAATTGTAAATGACTGAAAGGAATTAGTAACCTTCTCCAAGAACAAATAAGTTTACGAGTCTTCAAAGTTCATAGGATCCTTATTATACCTAGAAAAATAAGCTTTTTCATCTTTAACAGACTTTTGGCGGTGGTTCTTATACAATCTAATAAAAAATTATGTTGATCCACTTTATTTTTATAACGCCTCATCAAATAACGAATATGAACTCAACGGCTTAGGTGGAGGACCTTCAGACAGTGACAACTTAAGAAGCTCAAATGCAGTTCGTTCAGCAGTAAAAGAATTTTCCTTTAAAAATCAATCTAGAGATATAGACCCAAATAAAATTTACGAAAAGTTTAACAATGTCAAAGACAAATATTCATCACTAAATTTTAATGCTTAAGATTCAACCAAGAAAACAGGCATTAATCATAGTCGTACAAGTAACCTAAATGCTTCATAGCAAAGTTCAGCTGTACTTACTCAGATAAGTTTATGATAATAATGAGAAATTCTTAATAAATTGAGATAATATAAATTTTTCATTTAATGAAATAATTATATGTCATAATCAGTAAATCCTTTACTGATCTTTATAAATAAATCTGTAAATTTGTACTTATAAACAGTGATTGATGTTTTCCTTTATAAATTTATTTTCTCTTGAAGAGACATATTTAAAAGTTTTTTCTTATTATACCTATTTTCAATAAATATTTATTTAGATATATTAAAATATTTTTAAAAGCAGTCTACATCCAACTACCGTAACTCTTTTTTTATGCAAATTTGATTCCATTTTTATTTAATAATTAAATTTTCTATATTATTTATATTCTAGCAATTACATTAGTTTATATAATTTTCTTACTAATTTTAACTAATATATTTAACTTAATAAAGTTTTGTAGTTATAATTATAATTAATAATTTAGAAATGTCATAATAAGCTACTTGTAACAAACAACACTTTCCCATAAAGCTAGCTCTTTCTATAATCTTTATAATTCAAATTACCTAGTAGATTTAATTGCGACAAGATAAGCCAAGCTAATAGCAATTTGGGAATGAAGCTGCATCCTCTAATTCAATGTAAAGACAACAGCAGTGCTATGATAAATTTATGAGAGTATTGGATCCTTCTCAAAATAAAACTGGATATTAAACCATTATTTCACTGGCTACAGACCTCTGTCCTGTTACTATCAATAATATCAAGAGTAAGTTAATTCTTTTAAATATAATTAGGATATAATGAAAAATTCGTTATTACTTGTAAATATAATTATGTAAAAGTCAAGCTCATTTAAACTAATTCATGTATAGATTAGTATAAGCCATATTTATGTACTTTTTCTAGTATATTCAGCTATTTTTACCTATCCTAAATGACGCTCTCTTAAGAAAATCTACTAAAACAAGCTACAAGCTATTGCAGCAAATTAAACACAGTTTAAAATGCAAAGACCTAGCTTATTTCAAATTTAGCTTCGCTAGACATTGAAAGTGAAGTTGATTTCGTAGATCGTTCAATTTATTTTCAACAATTAAAGTTCAATATTTATATAAATATTAATGTGATTGCGAAGACTTAATAATTGACAATGAAGATAGCAACGTATGGATGGATCCAATTATTCCTTCAAGTGATATTTAAGTGGGGCCACTCTGCTAAAATATATATTCGCTTTTGAAAGAAATGAAAAATCAGACTTATGAGTAAACAGAAGACATTGAAAATAACATAGATTAATCTTAAAACTCAAGTTAAAATAGCTCATTATCAAATAAAATAATTGTGCCTTTCGAGTAGTACCTAGTTAAGATTAACCAGCTTTTGTAAGTCATATCAGATAATTAAAGTTTTATGCTTTAGGCTTTTGGAGTTTATGTCAGCAATTCAAATGAAATTATTCCAACAATGTTCTGACCTTAAAGTTATTTAATATAAGCCAAGACAGTACTGTGAAGAATTCATTGAACCCTCTATTGATTTCTGGGATATGGAGGTACTGATTTAAAGTGTTTTTAAATATGTTTAATTGTAGGATAATTTATGCAAGAGCACTGAATTTGATGTAAAGACAACCCTAACATGTGAATCTGTGATTAATCCAATATTTACAAAGCTGCAATAGAGTTTAATGAAAACTACAGAAGATATATTCAATGAAGTTGCTCAAAGTCAATCAAAAATCTTTTTGAGAGATTTCATTTGATTATAAATAACTAATAGATGGCTTAATGCTAATTTTACATAATTATTTATTGTAAATTTCTATAAAATGTAAAATAAAGATTAAAATAGAATATTGGGTTATTAAGATATTGCAATTATGAGTTAATTAATTGTTAAATTATTAAGATAGTTATATTTTGCTGTGTTTATGTATAGATTTTTTTCAAAACTTGATGGCATAATCGCCATAGTCTTTGTGATTCCACTATCTTACTGCATCTTTCACGATTTTTTATCCTTTGATAACTTATTCGATTTCAAAGAGAGGGAAATGCGCGCTAAAAGTTTAAAAGATTTTGTTCTTTATATTATAATCTTAAGAAATGAAATAATTTACTTATAATTATCTATTATACAATAAATCCTATTTATCAAAATATAAAAATTGAAATTTAAAAATTAAAAAAATTAATAAATTATAAAAAAAAACCTCTCCATTTCTTATTGATCTAAGTAATCGTACCAAAACAAATTCTTTGATAAGTCTCTTAACTCTCTCTCTCTTTTCATAAGTAGCTTAGTAACTCTAACTCTTTCACTTGATTCCTAATAAAATCGTTTAAGGTATTTTAGTTAAACTTACCTTCAAAATCTGCTTGACTTTTTCATCAATGGAAGAATTGAACTCCTAACTGACATCTTTCTACTCGACACTCAGGAAGCCTGTGTCCGCACCAAACATACCGTAATTTCTGACTGCTTCATAGGCCATTTAAGTAGCCCCCTTCAAGTCACTTCCGCAACCAGTTGTGATTTGTTCTCCTCCAAGGAAAAGCTTCTCAGCTATGTGTCCTCCCATAGCCACATCGATGTTTGCAAGGACCTTCTCTTTGTTTATTGCAAGCATGTCTGATTCATCAGGAACCATATAGGTCTAAAAATGAGATATATTAAAAGTTTGGGGAAATGTTTGCTGCTCAATCAATTCATATATATATATATATATATAATTAAAAAAAAATCCCAAAATCCTTATCATCAATTATGTTGTAATAATTCATATTTTAACATCCAGTATTATTTTTTTCATTATATAAATTTCAAATATTTTATCAAAGAAACATATATTATTAATTAAAATAAAATGTACAGCATATTTTACAATGGATAAATATAATCCTTGAAATTAGATTAACAATGTTTTTTATATAGGTTTAAGGTATAAAATAAATTTAAATGTTGGGGGCAGGAAACATCTATAGGTGGCGGAAAACTGCACGGGAGCAGTAAAATTCCCCCTAAAAGTTTAACTTACAGCACCAAGACTACCATCTCTTGCCACAATATGTAAATGTAAAGAAAAATATAATGCCGAACAAATTAAAGAATTGCAATAAATGGTTGCTTTGTAAAGCTTTTTAGCTCCTGGAGTGAAATAACAAGCAATAGCATGACCACTTTCATGAATAGCTGTATTAAGTTTATCTTTATCACTCATATTCAGCTTCTTTCTTTCGATGCCCATCATAATTCTATCCCTGGCATTATCAAAGTCACTCATATCTGCCATGTCTTTGTATTTATGTACAGCTTCAGTAATTGCAGTGTTTACCAAGTTTTCAATTTCAGCTCCTGAAAATCCTGGACACATAGTTCCCATTTCATTGAAGAAACATCTGCTGCTTTAGAAATTTTACTGAGATACAAGTCAAAGATGGCCTCTCTTCCATTGATATCAGGAAGAGGAACATGTATTTTCTTATCGAATCTACCTGGTCTAACAGCTGCAGGATCTAACATTTCTTCTTGATTAGTTGCTCCAATAACCATAATTTTATCAGTCTTTTCGAAACCATCCATCTCTGCTAACAACTAGTTAATTGTTGCTCTGCTACTACTATGCTCTGAGTTAAATCTTCTGCTCTTACTCAGAAGTGTATCGATTTCATCGATGAAGATAATACAAGGCTTGTTATTTTTAGCTTCTTAAAACAGCTCTCTAACTCTCTTGGCTCCTACACCAACAAACATTCTATGAAAACTATGACGTTTGTAATACTTATAATCAATTATATTTAGATTCATAGTTTGTTTAATATTAAGTAAAATGATCTTGAGTAAAATATGATTAATACAATAATTTTTAATATAATTAGCTTTATATTTCAACCGTCGACAGTTTTTGAAAAGTGCCGACGGTTGCTGCGTTTTTTATAATTATTCAGTTTATTCAATATATTGATACATTTAATGTAATTTCTTTTTTATCAGAATTATGAAGATTAAGGATTCAATTATCCTTATAAATTTCTTTAAACCTTTAGGATCTATAACAATCTTGACAGATTATGTATATCAATATGAATTCTATATTAAAGAATAATATTCCAGGCAATTATAATTAATAGCTAAATTTATATAATTTTAACTATTCTTTAAAGATTAATATGCTTACTTAAGGATTAGTAAAAACTATAAGGAATTTTGAATCATGAACTTAAGTTAACTATAATTGTGATTTGGTAATAGTTTAATTATTAAATCATAAATCTTTTGCAAAATTTAAATTTTAGCAGCAACCGTCGGATGTTTTATAAAACTGCCGACGGTTGAGAAAATTATCAATTAAAGTTAGTTAAATAAACAATATGCTTAAGAGAATGAGGAGTATATTATTAGAGTTTTAACATATATCATCTTTAATTCAAAATTATAATAATTTTTACAATCGTCTTGGTCTATATATATTTCATCGAAATGCGAACCTGTGCAGTACATGAAACTAGTTCCAGATTCTCCAGCAATTGCTCTTGCCAATAAAGTTTTACCAGTTCCTGGTCTTCCATAGAGTAGCACTCCTTTGTGAAGCTTAGCTCCCTTTGACATATATTTTTATGGGTCTTTGATCATCTTAATCATGTTTTCAATTTCTTCTTTAATTTCATCAACTCCCTTTACATCGTCTAATCTCTAGGAGATGTCTTTGGCTTTCTTAATATCAAACTTATAGCCTTCTAGCATACTTTTGCTATCAAAATTTTTGAAGACCATCAACAAACCGATTGCAAGTACTCCGATCAATAAAAGTTGAAAGAATAGCTCCATTGCATTTTCTTTAGAAGTATATTTAAGTGAAGTTTTGTGGGTTCATTTTAGTGTCTAAACCAGAACTATCTAATTATGATATACCTCCCATAGATATGTTATCTCTTGCAAATTCATATTGAAGTCTCACTCTCTCGGCATATTCTTATCTAGGACTTTCTGCTGATAACTCATGTTTATCATATAATCTTATATCAGTATTATGCTTTCCATTTTTATTCATTTCCTACATTAAAACGGTAAATATACATTCAACAGTATGAAAATTCTTAAATTTAGATCGTAACTTGAAAACTTACCCTAAATAAGTCATATGCTAATTTCAAATCCTTGGGATCATTTTCAAAAGAGCTTTGCAATCGTTGAAGAGTCTACACATCTTCTAAAGTCATACCCTCCCCTTCTCTTAGAGTCATTGTAATGTGATAAGTTTTTGTGATGTCTAAAATCACTTAAGAGTCCTTCTGCAATAAAAGTTTTCATTTATAAAAAGAGTTCACAAATGTTTTGATTAAATATAAGTTAAACTAAAAGAAACATTAATATTAAATAACATTAGTTTTTGATTGAGCGAGAATTTTGGTTAAGCACTGATGAACATTTCCAATTGTGTTTTTTGCTGTAATCCAAACATATTCTGCATTTATCTGTTTTAACTGAGACTGGTTTTCTAAATTTGATGGAACTGTCTCTAAGGCAGACGCTGAGAGATTAACTGATCTGTTTATGCGACTAGTTGCTTCTTAATCTATTTGTATATTAGCATTCAAAAATATAAATATGGATAAAATTATTGAAAAAAAATAGCTTGAATTTAGTATGAATTTAATGAATTATTCTGATTTAGTTTTTTATTAGAAAATGACAGTGACTCCTGCTTCTTTTGCAATTTTAGATCTAGTTATAATTTTAAAACATATACAATTAGGATAAAGTGTAGTCATATTAGGATCGTAGGCTGTATTAGCACCACCTACTAATATCACAACATTATCTCCAGTTTTGAATTGCAAGATTCCTTAAAATATATATTTTTCATTGAAAATTAATTCAATTATTTGGCATTAAAAACATAAAAATTATCATTATTGCTATTTTTTGGGTGTAAACTTAGATGTAATTATTCCAGATCTAAGTTACTACTATCTCAAATAGTTTATACCTTCATTAGATGTTTAATGTTGCTTATTGCCTTGCAGTTAATTTTTCTAAACTAAAAAATTTTATTGTATATTTTTATGCATATTATCATGTAGTACAAAATTTAACCTAAATCACTTAAACAATGATATTAAAATGATTAAGTTAGTTTACTAACGTTAAAATGGAGATTAAAAATACGCTTATTTTTAAGTTTAAGAACCATCTTAAATTATTATATCATTATTTATTCCCTGATAAATGGAATTCTATTGCTAAGTTTAGTGTTGGATCGATCGTCACTTATTCATGAAAATATTATTAGTCTGAGTGATGTTCTAATTTTAAACGTTACTTATATTATGATTTTATTTTTGAAGTTTTAATATTTAAGTTTGGTGATTTCGTTTTACTTCAGAGATGAAATTCTTAAGAAGTTGTGAAATTTTTGACTGTTATTAAGGTATTGAACTTAAACTTGAAATAGTAAAAATCTATTAGGCAAGGTCTTAAATAAATTAAATAATAAAATAATTGAGGTTTTAATGTTTACATTAATTATATATAAGGTCTTCAGTGTCTTTTAATAAAGGAAATATCTTCTTAAACCTATTCTTTTAGATCCCTGTCATACATAGCAAATCCTTGGACTAATTTGATTGATTATGTTAAGCTAAAAAAATTTGGTGTAAATTTTGAAATAACTGCTTTTTCAATTAATCCCTATCATTTCTCTTAGGTGATTATTAATAATTAGTGTCTTTTTATTTGATGATTGATTCATTTTAGTCTAATGTTTAATAATTCTTATATATTTCTTATGACAGTTGCAGATTAATTATCTATTCTCTTGAGTCTGTTAAGTTTGTGAACCAAGTCGGTTTTTTATCCTAATATTTGATCATTAATGTGTTATCAACTTCTATACTTTTTAGTCTCATATTTTAAGATCTATTCATTACTTTAAAGAAATTTATTGCCACTTTCTTTTGACTATAGGGGAGTCAAATCCCTTAACAAACGTTTTGATAATTTTACTAGAAGATAGTTTGCAAATTGTTGTTAACATTAGAAAGTAGTTGCCTCGTATTTATTGGACTTCTTGAACCATTAAATGCAATTACTTGCTTTAAATTGTTTAATGGCGAAATTATTTTTGAATTTCTTTCAATAGAACTATACTACTTTGGATATGAATGACATTCATTGCATTTTCAAGAGCTTATTTCTTGATAAAAGACTAAATCTATTAGATCTTTTATAAGAGCAGGCTTAATATCTTCATCAACTTTGCAATCTACCTAAAGCTAAGGCTGTGAATTTATCTCTATTAACCAGGGTTTAAAATTGCTGTTTACTAAAATATCAAAGCCAAAAAGCTCAAAACAATTTTAAGATAAGTTTCCAAATTTCTAAGAACTGCTTCTTACTTCTGAGCACATACTTAACAAGACTAAGACTATAATCAACTCAATATTAACCATGAGTTAATCGAAATTCAAATTTATAGAGAAATTAAGCCTATAATACTTTAAATCTATAAAAAATTAATCGAAATCCAATGTAGATTCTTATCTTAAATCTTCGCGTAACTATTTAAGAGACTATTTAGACCCTGATCCAATGCCAGGTTTATCACTAGCAATATTTGGTGCATTTTTGTTTATAGAAGTATTGGTTAAATTAATAAATTTATTGTGAATATTTTGCAATGAGAATTTCTAAGTTGAAAATCTAACAAGGCCTTCCTCATAGATATGAATAGTCAAAGGTAATATTGAGGTTATTAAAACGTATATTCTTAAATCACATTTGTACCCTTATATCAAAAGGGGGTTTGTTATGTAAACTTTTACTCAAAATAATTTAATTGAATCATTTTATACAAATTAAAATTTCTAATCAAATTGCAAGTTTATCTTTGAATAATGTAAGGTTACTCAAAATTTAGCTAATTTATATCGCTTAACAAAAATATGCCTCTTCCCCTGCTTAAATCAGTAGGCTTGCAAATCCAAACTACTCGCTGTTTTTGAGCGCTTCCATTTTATTTATTCATGATATCGTCTTAGATAGAAACATCGTATGATTGCTAAGTTTACCTTTTTGTATACGTATCCAAAAGTTTCGAATACTCATTTGGTAAAATAAATGTCAGTGGTGTTATGTTATAAATGTTTCCGTAAGTGTTCAAAAAGTTAGAAATTTATAAGGAATTATAAAATTAGTAAGACTTTGATACTTATTATATAAAATAAGACTTTTTGTAGGACTTACTCGATATTATTTAATTGTTCTGTAAAGTTTATCTTTAACACTCAAGTAGGCAGTCGAAGGAAAGTGATTGAACATTTATATAGTTTTATAGTTTAACAACTCTACATCAATTTATCTTGGTCTATCCTTTAAAAAGACAACTTTATATTTTTAAGTTCTTACCTTTGACCCCAGAGTAAGTTGCACTAATCAGCATCATGAAAATCTTCATCAAACATTTCCCAACCTCCAAAACAAATTATTTTATATTCATAGGTGTTTACCTTATTCATCCAATATTTTTCTAAACAGCTAGGGTAGTCTTTCTAATCTATAAGCCAACTTTGTTTTTTCCATAGTTTAATGAATCTTATTAATAATAAAGTCGTTTATTAAATTTATTTAAAATATTTCTTTTCTCTAAAAGTTTTGTAAGAGTAGATTATAAACATTTAATTTGAAACGAAATTAAAATTTTAAACAAGTTTAAAAGCATTTTCATGTATTAAAAGAACTTTAGTACGATCTTTGAGATTCTTGCCATTAATCAAGAGATTTCTCGCTTGTATCAAACATCATTTTATTTGAGTTACCAATGCTATCCACTTTTTTGTTATTTATCTCTTCTACATTTTATTTGGAAGTATTAATAGCTATATAATTTCCTTATATCAAATTTTATTAATGATTTCTATTACTTATCTGTTATCTTTTAGAATCTAATATAGGCTTGATTTTAATTATTTGCCTGGTACCTGAAGTGTTCTCGTCAAAAGTTTAATTTATATTACAAGTGGCGTTGTTCAGCTTAGTTTTAGATTATAATTATTATTAATTGAAGTGTGAAGTTAGATTTTCCATACTAGTTTCTGGAAAAAGTATTAATGGCGATGTAGAAGCTTCTTAAAGGTTTTTTGTGATACTTAACCTTTTTAACTTTCTTAGATTTATCATAAATTAAAGTAAAAAAGAACTGGTTAGTTTTGTTTATAAATAAAAAGAGAAGCCAAATTCTTAGATTTTCCTCAATTGAAGGATAATGCTTTTTTAATTCAATCTTTTAGAGACTTAGTGGAGAGACATTCGATTAATGAAATAAAGAATAGTATTATTTGATATTTCTAGGATCAGGATTTCTTCGAACTGTGCTTGAATGATCTACACTTAATCGTATTATTGGTGACATCAATATGCTGTTTGCTTTTAAAAAATTGGGCAAGTTTATTCTATCTAAAATTGGTATTTAATGTACATAAAAAATTCAACTCTCAAAGCTTTTAACATCTATTCTTATACAAGCTATTAGTTATAGATTTCATGATTTATTTTGTTAATTTTTAGTTCAGGGGGAGATCCTGACTTTTGTATTTATTATATCTTTTTACTATTAATATCACTTCTTAAATCCTAAAAATTGTTTTAATTTTATTTTCTAGGATGCAAGCTTGGCAATAAAAGAGAGAGATTTCTTTCTCTTCTAGCCTCTGATTTATTATATAGAGAACTAGGGTTAACATTATTTGATCCAAAATTATTGATATTACTTTGAATTAATTTTTAATTTCCATTATGGGTAGTAGCTTCGTTACTTGGCTACATACTGTTTCTTGTTAAATAACTAGTAGAGTTTAAAATGTATTACTATCGCTTTAATGTCTTTAAATCTTTTTAGAAATGATTTTATACTGCATCATTTGCATTTTTTCCAAATAATTAGCGAAATTAGTTCTACTGCTCTACAATAACTGTTAGTTTTTCTCTAGTTTATACAAATTGTGATTTTTACTATAATTATCTTAATTTCTTGACAAGACACTCAGCTGATCTTTTGATGTCTAAAGCTAGATTATTTTAATTTTAGATTCATCATAGAGTGTCTAGCGAAACTAACTTTTGTCAAGAGACTGCTCTTAACTTTACAAATTTAGATTATTCAACTGCTATATAGAATTTGAACCGTTATTAATCTAATGATATTAAGATTATTATTTTTGTATTTATGCCTTTGAAGTTGAATGTCCTACAAATTAATAATTTTATTTGTTTTTGCTTGATAGGTGCGATTAATTTATATCCCCTTAAACCTGATTTTACATTAATTAAAAGTTTTTGAATTAGGTATCTCTTAATTTTTAATCAGAAAATGCAATGTAATCTTATGACGATTAATTATTAAAGAGCGTTTAGCTAAATATATTGCTAGATTTATTGCTGATCTTTTTGTTTAATTTACTGCTAGTGTTTTCACTTAGTAATTATGAGATCTCATTTTCATTCAAAGTTGAAGGAAATAGCAATTTCTCTTGTTCATAGAATTTCTGTAAGTAATTTTGATTAAATTGCTTTAATTCCAAAATATTACTTTAGTCTTTCTTTTTTGTTCCTTAAAGTTTTTGAATAAGTTAGGCTGATTTCTATAAATGGAACAAATTGCATTGGTTTAGGTATGAATTTAAGTCAAAAGTTTTATTATGAGATTTAGTTTTTTTATTCTGTTTATAATTTTGATTTCTTGATGTTAGCTCATCGTTTAAAGTAATTAACATGAAATAATTGAGATTGCTAGCTTATTTTTAATTATTTTAAGCAAATTCCTTAGTTTTATTTATATTAATTGGTTTATCAAGGATTTCCACTCTAAATGGCTTACTATAATCATTATATAGTTTTTATCTCTAATCCTAAGTTAATATCATATATTTAAGTTTAGTCTATGAAGTCTGATGTTAAACAATATCATCTTTCAATTGGATATTATTCTGTTATTATAAATTAGAGTTGAAATGTGTAGAATGTTTTTTTTATATATAAATATCTTTAACTGGAAGAGGTTAAGGGTATTTGGGATCTTTAAGAACTGGATCTTTCATTTATATATCTAGAATTAATTATAATTAACTCCTTCTATATAAAATGAATAAATCTCAAAATTATTTTACAAATCAGATTAGATTGTCATATAATAGTATATCTATTATATTAAGGTTTTAAAGATATTTATTCTAATAAAAAATCTTTAATTAAAATAAAGAATTCAAAGAAAAAGATAAACTTTAAATAAAATATATCAAATAATTTATATTAATTTTCTCAAATAAAAGTTTTATTTAAATCTTTTATAATTTTAATAGTGTTGGGAGACTCTTGTGAGGATTTGTTCTTTAAAGTGGAAAGAATGCCTTTGCTTGGAGAGACACTCGACACTCATGGTTCTAATAAATCTTATGGTGGAAAAGTAAGTTACTATAAAAGTAATGCACTTTCAGTCACACTTTAATTAAGAATTATCATATCTTAAGACAATAAGAACATTTAATTATCTATAAACTAATTGACATTTCTTTAAAATTTTTAATAGGGAGCGAATTCAGCACTTGCAATTGGAAAGCTCGGTTATGATATCGAATTCTTAACTTAAGTTGGTAGTGATTTGTAGGGAAGAGAATTAATTGAAGAGCTCTAGGAAATGAAAGTAGGTATTCAGTACATTAAAACTTTGGACAAAGTAAATACAGGTAAACGAGCATTTTACTTTAAAAGATTCATACTTAGGTCTTGGATTTATCTTGCAATTGAAAAAGTAAGAAATAGTAATCAATACATAAATAAATCCTGGTTGGGTAACAGCAATATAGAATGGTAATTATAGACTTCGTTGATGATTATTTACAGCTAATATGATTTGCTTGCAAAGATTGATACCAGATTATGTGAATCTAGTTGCTGCGAAAATTGGACAAAAGTTTTTCAATTCTTTTCATTATTATTTATTCACTGTCATTTTAGATGTGGGTGGAATGTCATCCAATGTTTTACCAGACCTTTACCAGTATCTAGATTACATTTCTTTAAATGAGGTAAATTAACATACTTAAACTTAACTTGCAGACTGAAATTGAAAGGATGCTCGGTAGAGAATATGATAATAACGACTTAGAGCAAGAGTTACATCAGTTTTTAAAGCAATACTCACATTTGAAATTACTTTTGAAAAAAGGAGAGACTGGTTCTACTCTGATGTATCTTAAAAATTAACAATTTTAACTTATATCAACTTATAATTATAATCATTATTTTTATTATACTAAACAAGTCGATGGGGAAGTGATTAAAATATTCTCACCAGCTTACAAATTTGCTGATTTTGAACATTTGAACCTACACTTGACTGATACAGCTGGGGCTGGAGATTGCTTCACGGGTGCTTTTGCTGCTAAACTATCAGAATTTCACAAGGATGATATAAATATTCTAAACAATATTTTTTAGTTTTGTTATAGAGTTTAATTGCACTTTGAATTAATAAAAATGATAAACTTAATGAGATTGAGACTTACACAAAATGCCTTTAATTTGGCAATAGAGTTGGATTTTTATGTGTAAGTAAGGCAGGTACTATGTCTTCAGTGCCATCTATAGAGGAAGTTGAAAGAGTTTTTGGCTAAGATATATGATTGAGATTCTAACTATATAAATTTATATTCTTATTTTTTTAATAGAATTACTTAAGATTAATGATTGATTCTAAATGAGCTTAGTAAATTTGAAATCTAAAGTAATTAAAGTGTTATTGTATAAAAGGATACTTTTTAAAAAAAGCTTTATGTTTTGCATTTAATAATCTAAATAGGATGAATAAACAAAAAAGTAAATAAAGGCTACAATCATAAATCTTACTAATTTAGACAAAATTAATAATTCATATTTTTTTATTTTTATAGACAATAAGTTGCGATAATTACTTTTATTAGGTTTAATTTTATTATTATTTAGGCAATTATATTTAGATTACTTTCAATATTTCCCAAACTCCAAACTCTTAAATAACTCAAATAGATTTATTTCTTAAATTAAAATTTACTAAGTTTGTTTTCTTCTCAATTTTATCAATAATTCATTTGTTAATGAATTTACTAAACTATTATTTCTAGGCCATACATTTATTTGAATGAGTATAATATTAAAGTTAGGAATTATACATTTTTATTAACAAATCAAAATGATGTTATCCAAATATCTTTTAAGATCCAAACACGCTTCCAAGGTACACTCGGCTAAATCTAGTTAGGTTAACTATTTCTATTTTGAATGCTAAGTTATAAATATGTCATTAAATTGAAATAGACATGTGAATTCTTAGAAACAAATATTTTCTACAACCTAGTCATTTTTAATAAAAAATTATGAAAATAATGTAAATTTTCATTTAAAAATAAAAACATATAATATAGGTTATTATATTTATATTTATTGCTAAGTGAGTATGCAATAGATTGTAAATTAAATTTGGATAAATTAATACAATTATTGCTAAAATTAATTAAAACCAAGTTTTTATAATAAATAAAAATATTTAGTTTGATTAATGTTTTTTATTTGCTATTGTTTTTTAATTCATGCAATAGATTGATCACATTTGATACAGGTTTAATATGCATATTATTAAATTTATTGATACTTTAATTGTTAGTTAGTTGGAATAGGGGCTTAATTTAGTATTTATTATTGCTCAAATCTAAAATTATTTGAGAAAATATAAATCATAAATATAATATTTTTATTATTAATAAAAAGTTATCTATAAAAAAACTGAAAATCAGTTTAAAAAAGTTATTTTACTAATTTATAATCCTTATATAAAAAAAAAAAATACATATGGATTAAATGTTTGAAGATTGACCACTTATAATTAACTATATGTTATTTATTTGCATTTTTTTTACTAGCTATTTATATTTTTGAAATTTAAATAATTATAAAAATATAACTTTAATAATCAAATTATTAAATGTTGATTTTAAATAAATATTTTTAAAAACACACTCCCTTAGAAAATTTAAACATAAAATAAATTGATTTACTAAGTAAAGATAATAAGTATCAGTTTTTTTTACATTTTTTTTATAAAGAAAGATTTAATGACCTATTTTAAGTCTATTGGTTTATTTGCCTCAACTTTAAACTTATAGCTATAAAGGCGATTAACATTGCGATAAACAACCATTTCTTTATTATAGTTTTTTTCATAATTTATTCCATTTTAGGCAATACTATTTGAGCTTTGATAGAGAATATTAATAGTTAATAGTGAAGCAGATGTGTAGCTCTGGGTAGACTCTATAAATATCTAGTATATACATTTTATAGTCCTCCTGAGTTTGCCAGGCACAACTTCAAATCACCAAATCCTAAATTTTAGTAATTTTAGTTTATCAAGCTCATTCGCAGAACCAGGGATGCTATAAAGCTTCGTCGGTTGAGATTCTCTTCTTTGGATCTATTTCTAAACATTAATTTATGAGATCAATTATGATTTAGTTATGTTTTCTCCAGTCTCTTTCTCTATAGGGTATGGGGCCAGAACCTATAAAAATATTAGCTTTTAATCAGAAAATACCTACCATATCTATAGTTCAGTAGTTTGGTTGGCTTGTACGCAGTTCACATTTCATAAAGGCATTACCCCGAAGGCTCATAGATCAATCTCTGGACCTACAAGACTATTTTTTTGTTGTATCTCCGGGGCTATATAGCCTTTAGTTCCGCACTTTTCGACCATCAAAGCTTTTCCATTGTGCTCGTTAGTCATTAAATGAGATAGACCGAAATCACAGAGTTTGACGATTGGGAGTTCCCCTTCATCATCTTCTTCTTCATCAGGTTTGTGTCTGAGTACATTTTATATTTTCATGTCAGAATGTACGATACCTGAGTTATGGAGATATGAAAGGCCTTATAATATGTCATTAGCATATGACTGAAGCTTGTCTTGATTCATTATTGGAGTTAAAGTCTATAAGAGTGAATATAATTTAGTTAGACTTTAGTTAATTATTTTTTTAATAAAATTCCAGATCATTATGTCTATTTTGCCTTAACATCGATCAAAAAGTTTTAGGCATAATCTAGGAAGAAATTTCAACTTTTTCTGCATAATTCTTACAAGTAATTTGTCATTAAATGAATTAGTTAATTTGAAACAATGCTGAAATTATAGAATAATTGAAATGAAATAATGAGATCAATCTCAGAATAATTGAAGTAAAAATATTAGCGAGTAAATCTCTTAGACTTATAGTCTTAATGACAATTAGTCCGAGGGCCTTGATAAATTAATCCAAGATTCATGGGGATTATAATAAAATTTAAGTTTTCTATTATTTTGAGGTGACGTATCAGATAAGGACTTATAAATTTCTTATAACGTCACAAATTAGGGTATCAATATTCCATATAATTTCAATGAATTTATATGATAAATCTTAAAAATATACTTATTTCTTCAATCTTTTATTCAAAATAGTTGGCGTCATTGCAGTACTCCATAAGAAGTAGTAATCGAAAAGCTCTAAACCTTATATTAAAGCAATTAAAATTTGAAGGTAGCTATAAATATATGTTATAGTAAAAATTTCCCTCCCTACCCTTTAAACAAATTCAAATCTCCATAAATTATTCTTTTTTTTAAGGCAAAAATTGATCTCACCACCATTTAGAATTTTATCTAGTGAAGATGATTAAAGAGATTAAAATTTTTGAAAATACTATTATATATATATATATAAATATATATTTTTATTATAAAAGCATTTAGAAAAAGAAGTCAACAGCTTGGTAAAATTAAATAAAATCAATAATTAATAATGTTCTAAGTTGTATATTACTGAATATATCATTAATGAACTAGATTCTGGCCTTGAGGATAAAAATTTTCAAATGAAATATAGTATTTTTGCAAAGGGGTTTTGGGTGGGAGTGTATATCGGTTAGAATTAATGTGTATAGGTTTACGACATTTTCCTGCTTTAGTTGAGATTATATTGAGCATTCTTATCGAGAATAATTTATTTATATATCATTAATAAGCTTCTCTTTCATGATGCTTTTTTTAATAACATGCTAATAAACAGTATAAGATGAGTTCAAATAAAATAATGATAATGCTGGATATCGAATTATAATCTGTGTGAATAATTAACAACAAAAAATCTTAAGCTTTGTATTTTACATTGGTTACAGAAAAGCAATTGAACTTGAAATTATAAATTTTGAGAGCAGAGCAAAAGAAACGAGAAAAAGGGGTCAGAAAATGTCATGAATCACCCAAAATATATTTATTATGTTAACTTACTTAATTTGTCTCAACGTGTGAAGTTAGAGATGCTATAGTTAGACTAAGCTGTACTTTGTACAATTCTTTTATTAAAGAATATTTATCTAAAATTCCTTACTCACTGGGCTGAAAATAAACTTAATACATTATGGATCACTTAAAGTTAAATATCTATTTGACTTTTTTTATTTAAATCACAAGTAAAGTTTAGATACTATTGAATCTCCCATTTTTCTTATCTGGAAAAAGAGATCCCATACTCTTGAGTGATTTATATCAAAAATCACTGCTCTTTATAGCTCTGGGTTCAGTTCGATTATATTTCTTGACTAGCTCTACAGAATGATGCCAGATTTTTACTGCATTTAAATTTTAATTTCATAGAATTATTTTATAGGGCCTCATTTTTTCGCTACAAAAATATTTATCTAAAAATTAGCAAAAAAAATTGCTTTTAAAATTGCTGCACATTATAAGGTAATCTATTGAAGGATTCTCGTGTTGGGTGTTTCATGCTTGATTGGTTAATTTATTTGTTGAATTGATGTGTAATGCTTCTCTCACTTTCCATAATAGTAATAATTATTGATTAACTTTTAAACTTCACTTTTTTCAACTAATTATTTTTTGCATACATACGCACGCACTTTATAATTTCAAATCACAATAAATAACTTAAAAAAACTTCTTTATTATCTGATTGCCTATAAATTTTTAGAAATGCTAAAATATTTAGAAAATTTATATTAAAAATATTTTAGTAGTGTTATTCTTCACCTATTAAAATTCTTATCTGATTCAGATGAAGAAATGAAATTATGTGTGAAATAAAATCATGTTTACTAAGAAATAATTGTATAATATTGTAGGAATACATTTGATTTGGGAAAATAATTTATAATTCAAATATTAAAATATTAAACTCATGGCAGTTAACTTTCTTGAAACCCTGACAATATGGTACTTGTTCGATAGAGAATTCAAAATTAGCTGGACTTTACTATTGGCGGTACCCCTCTATCGCATCCACAGAGCGAGTTAACTCGACTTTAATTTTAGGTGATTTGTTTAGTTGTTTTTAATGTAGAAATTAAAGTCGAGTTAATTCGCTCTGTGGATGCGATAGAGGGGTACCGCCAATAGTAAAGTCCAGCTAATTTTGAATTCTCTATCGAACAAGTACCATATTGTCAGGGTTTCAAGAAAGTTAACTGCCATGAGTTTAATATTTTAATATTTGAATTATAAATTATTTTCCCAAATCAAATGTATTCCTACAATATTCTATAATTCTTAAAAAAATTTGTAATGTCTGCTTTGAAAATTGCAAAATACAGTTAAAACGTTCCTTAGCCCATTTCCTTCGATTTGATTTCAAATAATAATAATTCTATGATGACTAATAAAAATGTACAAAACATTAACAGTTATGGTTCTTAATAGAATAAAAATTTAAATAGTCATTCAAAGTCTAAGAGGATGCAAAGCGATATTAATTTTTATTTATAAGAAAAAAAGCTAAACGTTTTATTTTCAAAATGTTATTTTTAATGATCAAGCTCGAATAAGTTATGGAAATTAAACTGCTAGAATACTTTAATTCAAAGGAACTAATAAGAAAAAATAAGGAAACATAAACTTGCACAATTAAAATGGTGATGGTAAGCATATAAAGATCTAAACTTTTCGAAAAATTAATCATAAAATCTCTTGCCCTTTAAAGCATTATAATTTTGAATATTTTTAAATTAGTTGATCTTTCAAGACAAAGTGTTGTGATATAAAATGAATATGCCACTTAAGGTTCTGGTATAGTAAATTTAGCAAATATTGCAAGAATAAAATTCGGGAAATTAAAATATTAATAAAAAATAACTTTTTTAAACTAAATGTTGATAGTAAAATTGGTCATTATCACTATTTTTACCTCATTTAATAAAAATTAATAAACCATGAAATTGGTTGCAATATTTATAGCATTTAGAGAGTAAGTTAACTTACCTGAATTTATGATAAAAATTTAATTGATTTTTTAGAAAGCAAGATAAATTAGTTTAAAATAACATTTAATGAGAAATAATACTTATGTCATTTGTAAATTATAAGAAATTTAATTTATTTTTTCAAAATAAGAACCTATCATAAATTTAAACATCTTTTTGCATTTTCAATTTATATTTATATTATTTTTATCTAGTTTCCCTCTTAAAAATTATTTGCATGATAATAAAAATGCAACAGCTCCTTATTTCATATAAAATATATAAAAGTCTGCTCAAAATCCTTAAAGAAAACAGGTATTGAAAAATGTATTTCTTTTATGTACAATCATATGATCACTAAGTTATAGTTGATAAAAGTTAATCTGCTGATTTATTGAAATTATTTGGCAATTAAAGAAACTTCCAACTTATAAAATCTCTTATGGATTCTTCATAAGTTTAGACTACATAGAATAAAAAAGTAAATAATAGGAACAAACCTATAATTATATTTACTCATTTCAAGTTAAATTTGTAATTAGTTTATTATAAAATCCAAAATCAATTGTCTCAAAGAGTCTTAGGAGTGGAGAATCAGCTATTAGAGGATAAAGAAATTAAAGTTGAAAAGGCTATTTTAGATTTGAATGAACTCAAAACTTAAATGTTTACAGAAAAATAATCTCAAAACACCTTAGCAGCGAAAGACCAGTTTAGAAAGTCAAATTATTCCAACTTTCAATAGACTTCATAAATACTTAAACCATAATTTTCTGACTATTTTTATTTGATGAGTTTTTATTTGTGTTTCATACTCAACTCAAAGTGCATTCACTAATAAATTAGGCCCAGTAAAAGCTTTAGATACTAATACATCTTCCTCGTTTTATTAAGCATAGAACAATTAGAATAATATTTCTCATATATCTAACAATTCTGGGAGCATTATGTATAATAATCCACCTTAAATAATATCTAAAAACATGACAAGTCACAATTTTGGCTAGAATACTCTTTAGTAACAGTAAAATATAAATGCTTTGCCTTCAGTCACTCAAACAATGAAATCTTTTAATAATAAAATTCTTTGTGAATATTTTAATGTTGTATAATTTATCTAAAATTTAAACAAGCTTTTTCAGTAATTAAACATCCTTCAATTTAAATAAAGCAGGTAGTCTAACAACAAATATAGAATAAATGGATAAAGAATAATTGAAAGAACGTCTGTTAGTTGCGGAAACTTTCATGAAAAAACTTTACAATCGAAATAAAGAACTCGAAGAGTCTCAACAATAACATATTGCTTAAAGTAGTCCTAATAACAAGATTTTAATATACTCCCTAAAATTTCTTATGATTAAGAAACTAGATAAACCACTTCACAACCCTTGGAAAATGTAGTAGAGCAGGAAAAAACCATAGACATTGGACTTTTGGAATAACTTAAAAAGAGAGAGGACGATCTAATAAAAGAACTAGAGTCTAAGTAAAAAGAGATAGACGATTTGAAGGATTAAAATTTGGAAAACCTTAAGAAGTTGTCAGAAAATAAAGCCAATACCTACTCATTTTTCTTGGAAGAGAGGCTGGCTTAATGTCAACTGGAGAATCGCAGAATACTTTTGAAGTATCAAGAAATAAGGAACTTTGCTTATCAATAAATAGAGCAACATATCAAGCAATTAAATAAGAAAAAGAACAACAACATATAGACTAATAACTTGACTGTCTACAAATAAATGATAGAGCGAGAGAGAAAGCATTGGTAGTACGAGATTGAACAGAAAAATCAGCAAATTTCTAAGTAATAATTCACTGTAAAAGAGCAAGAGAGCAGTATTAGCGAGATGAAAGAAAGGCTGAAAGAACTTGAGGAGGAGATTGAGACAAGAGATACATGTGAGGCTAAAGTATAGGAATATGTTAAGACTCTTGTGGAAAAGAATGAAAGCCTTAATAAACAAATTTAATATAAATAATGATGAATTATTGAAAAAGCATTTATTTATGATTATATATTTTTTATGTGCATTTAAGAATTTTGAAGTTCCTACAATTAAAAGAAAAGCTCTAAAATTTCATGAATTAAAATAATTTTTAATTAAAAGGAAGAATATATTTATATTTTTAATGGATTCATCACCAATTGCAAAATCAAGAGTAGGTTTCAAGTTAGACTACGATAAAATCAAGTACCCCTAAAAGTCATCAGACATGATAATCTACGATTGAAAACTTTAACATATTTAATTGCCAAACCAATCGATTTAACTTCAGAATTATCTGAAATACTTGAATTCCAATAGCCATACCAAAACATAAAGTGTTTCTGTGAATAAAACTATAAGTAAAGTTCCCTCAACGACTTAAATTAATTAAAAAAGTAGTTTATTTACTCAATTTCCCCCCTTAAATATTTGTTATATTCTACTGTTTAAGATTAAAATTTTTAAATATCTATTATTTCATTGATACGCAAGAATAATAATAAATACTTTTTATTCTATTAAATAATTTTAATTAATATAAGGGGGGGATTTGCTTTTCTAAAAAGTAGTCGTAAATCTATTGTAGGAATGAGTCAATAAAATATTTCGTAGTTACAAGATTAAAAATATTAATCATATATACTATTTGATTCTCTCTTTGAAAGCGCAAATTTAGAGCTTGTAAAAGAAAAAGATAAGTTTTCTTATGAACTTGATATAAGAAATGATTGTAATGCTGCTTCTAATAATTAATGGTTTTACTACAGAATAAAAGTTTCTGATAGTTAATTAAAGAATCAAACAATCAAGATGAATATTATGAACTTCACAAAACCAAACTCACTTTTTTAATAAGTAAACTAAAGATTTAAAATATATTTATTTATTTTTAGGGCATGAAAGTATCTATATTTTAGAAATAGGCTTCGCGTTAAAGACAGCTAAACTGGACTTATGGTGGGATAAACATATAATATACAAGAAGTGAAGCAGAAAAAGATATTAATGAAATCAATCCAAAAAAAGTGTAATATATTTTCTAATCATAATTGTATCAAGGAGATAGTACTATCAATTAAGTTTGGAACATAAGATTGAATATTGCGATGACGAAATTTATTTCGCCTATACTGTGCCATATACCTACAATCAAATGCAAGATCATATAAAAAGTTTACAAATGCTTCCTAATTGTAAGAATAGTCTGCTTTTTACTTTATTAGTTTAAAGAGCTTTGATGACTGAAGAAATTGGGATTTGTAATGGTAAAATCCCCATTCAATTACTTAAAATCTCAAATTATTACAAAGAAGAGGATGATGCTCGAATCAAACCCATATTCTTTATAATTTCAAGACAACATTCTGGTGAAACCCATTCTAGCTTCATAACTCATGGTTTAATTAATTACTTGAAGTCTGATACTTCTATATCAAATTAATTAAGAGATTTATTTGAATTTTGGGTTTTACCCAAAGCAAATCCTGATGGGGTGAAACTTGGGAATTATCGATGTAATTTATAGGGCAAAGATATGAATAGATGCTTTTATGCACTAGATGATTCTTAATATCGAACGTAGCCGATAGAAGTTGATATTATTTCTAATATACTATAGATTTGAAATTCAAAAAAAATAATAATGGATAATATCAAAGGTTTTTAAAAATTGTAAATTTATACTATGTTTTACATTTACGAAATCATATTATTCAATAGTGATCGCTCATTTTAATAATTTTTTTCTTAATTTAATTTAAAATGCATATAAATTAAATTAGAATTTTAATAACGTAAAATGTAAATCAGTAAGGTACATCCAATTGAAAACTAAATATGATAGTTTAAATATTCTCTGAATCTAATTAAACTTCTTATTATGTTATATAATATTAAATCTGGATCTATATTTGCTCAGTAATATTCAGAAGTATATTAGAGATAATATTTATTCAGTTTAAAAATGTGAATAAAAAAGAGAATTAAAAATGTTCCTTGATATTCACACTCATTCAAGCTAAAAAGGTATTTTTACTTTTGCTCCTTAAATGCAGATACAAGATTAACTAAAAATAAGAATATTCCCATAAAAACTAGATGAAGTTTCCCCTTTCTTTAGGCTTTAGGGATGTAAGTTCGGTAACGAATCTAGCAAGAAAAATTGCGCAAAATTGGCTTTCGTAAGAGACTATAAAATTGAACAGTCATACACTATTGAAGCTTCTAGCTTTTGTTACATTGATAAATTGAATAATCAAACCATTTAATTAAAACCACAGGATTTGTTTGAATTTGGAAAGCATATAATTCAAACTATTGGAAAACTAAATTCTATAGAATCTTAAATTGATGTTTTGAAAATACTTTCTAAGGGTTCTCATTGAAACTTGATTATGGCTACTAAATTTTACATAATGAAGTAATTAAAAGTGTTTCTTAGACTTCGGATCATAAATAGACTCCGAGGTCTATATAAAAGAAGAGATCATCGAATCAATAAATTAAAAGTAAAATAAAGATAATGCCAACGGATAGAAGAAGAGAATAGCCTCAGTTTAATGGATTTGACTCTGTAAATATATCAGCTGCAATCTCTCCAAAAAATTTGTATAATGATAGGTTTCAAAATTTTGACAAAAAATAATTAACTGTCAACGTTAGCTAAATGCTTGAAGAATAGATCTAGAGATCTAATAAAATCAAATAATTTAGTAATTAGCAAAGTATCTGCTAATCCCCTTAAGAGCCATATCCCTTAAAGAAAACCATTTTTTAGATTTTCAATGAAGCTATTAATGGAGAGGAAAAATTTGAGTCAATGAACCTCCCAGATTTTGAGGATTTAAATAATTAAAATAACCCTAAACTCAGTAAGTTCACTTCTGATCTAATATAGAACATGAAAAACAATAAAAAGCAGCAATTTGCTTCTTCATAAAAAGTTACATCGAACGATTAGAAAAATTCTACTCTTAAGTTTTAAAGGGGAAATTTAAAGTCATTGTTTTCTAGAGATGATTAGCATTTTTTCTTCGTGCCAGATCTTGAGAAAGATATATTAGATTTAGAACAAAGTTTTGAAGATAGTAATTACTTTGTATAGGAAAGGGAAAATTCAACTTTGCAAAAATAAAAAGGAACATTTTTTGGAACACATAAGATAACTAACTATGGAAAAAATTATCATTCAAATATTGCTAAATTTAATAAAATTTATGGATAAATTTAACATAGCTATAACTAAACCTATAAATTTTTAATAGCTTTGGTTATTTTGCTTCTTTTTATCGATAAGTTAATTAAGAGAGAAGTAGCTATATTAAACACGAAGAATTTGAAAATAGTTCCTGCATTGTGAAAAAACGTTGTCTATCCACAATATTATTTTTGGGACAAATATTTGAAACAAATATGCTATTCTAGAATTAGTTTTAAAATGTTAGCTTATAAGATTTTTTGAATGCTTTTTTTTAAAAAAAATTAAATGAATTCCTATATCTTTAATATAAGTAATATTAATAACTCCTCTTTATTAAAAAGATTAAATCTTCCACAAATTCTGAATATGGAATATAAGTAAGATTTAGTAGATAGTTTGAAAGCTTATTTTAAGGATTAATAAATAAAAGACAAAAATACTAACAGCTAATTAAAAAATTCATCCATGTATCATTATTATTATTCTAATTATTATCAAAAGGAAAGTCTAGAGTCTATGAAATCTCAATTTTTATAGGATCAAATTTTAGAAGTTAAGGGCAAAGAATTTAGAAATTACTTAAAAGAGCAGCTCGCAAAATAAAAAAATATCTCAACCCTAAATGTGAATCATTAGCGAACATATGTGCCAACTTCAAATAAATCAAGCAAACATATTATATTCTAAGACATAAAAAAGCAAGATTTTTAAACTTAACTAGATGGGGCTTAGATCCCAAAAGTGCTCTTATCTCAAAAATATTGATAGAAAACTGATGACTCACTTCTCGAAGAAATTATGCAAACGTAAATGTAAGACAAGCGCAATTCAAAGAAAGAACAAATTATTTCTTGGATTTGATTCAAAAGATAATTAATTAAACTTGATATGAAAGGAGAATGTCAGATCCAGCATTGTCATCCAATTTAAACCCTTTGGAAGATAGAAGAAAATCCAAGTAAGAAAATGATAAGTCTAATCATAAAGAAATTTAGGATTTAGAATTAAGTTAGGATAGGGAACTAAGACACCTAGTTTTGCAAGATTAGAGCGAAAGTGAATAAGTATAAATCAGGAATAAACTCTTGCTGAAAAATTAAGATAGTCAATTATTAAACACGGATGAAGATCTATCATATTTCCCTCCATTAAATGAACTTAAATAAGTACCTCAATCGGAGATATATAAGAAATCAAATAGAAAATAAGATTCCTTCCTTAACAATCTAATAAATAAAGACAGAAATCCTGATCAACCAAAAATAAAAACTGAACTTTTTAAGAATTTTTAGACCAGCTTAACTTAAGTATCATCGGATCTACAGAATTTGCAAATTTTAGACAAAGGCAAATCACCTACAAATATACATTAAAGGGAAATAAGAGATAGTAGAAACCAAGTTGCAAATGCGTTTTTGAGAAATTTGGAGGAAGATAAAAACAAGATTTAATTTGAAGCCATAAATCATTGGAAAATTAAACATTAACTAAAAAGTCATTAGAAATCTAAAAGTAAACAAAGGTAGCATTTTGAATAATATAAGAAATATCTAAGACCTTGATCTTAATTATAGAATAAACTATTGTTTATATTTTATCATATAACTCATTTAAATATTTCAACAAAACTTTTTATTAAGTGATAAGCAAATTAAATCTACTAGATTAAAAAATACTATTGATATTTGAATCAGTTACATATAATGGTATCTATTGAGATAAATAATTTTCATATATCATGAAAGGAGGAATTTAGTTAACTATCTTGCACATAGGTAAAATTTTCAAATTTGACATCTTTCAAATATTTATTGTTGTATTCGTCTGGGGTTTCCTAAGCTGGTTCTCTTGTGAATACTCTGTCGATATTGTATAAATAAATTATATCAAGTAAAACTATATTATATTGCTTAAGTCATAATCACCTTATATTCTTGGCTTATAAGGAGGCTCAGTAGCTTTTCTTAATAATTTGTTCCAATCAACACTTGCAAAGAACGGATGATCTTTGATGTCTTCGCTTCCATTATATCCTAATCTGTCTTTGGGCTAAAATTAGTTAAATTATTAAATTAATTTACCTTTTTAGTGAGAAGTCCTTGTATCAAGGAGCATGCATCTTCAGAGAACTATGGCTGCATCTCAATACTGTCCTCAAGGATCATTTATAGCTTTTCAAATTTGTTCTTGTTTCTAACTTTGAATGGATTGATACCAGAAAGCATTTCATAGATCATTAATCCCTATATTAATTTTTTAAAAAAAACTTATGATTCACTTACTAATCTCCACCAGCCAACTGCTTTGCTGTGACCTTTCCCTTTAACTATTTCTGGAGCAAGATACTCAGGAGTGCCACAAAATGTATAGGTATTTCTATTTCCAATAACGCCTTGCTTACTTAAGCCAAAATCTGTTGACTTAATATGTCCATCTGAATCTAATAACACGTTTTCAGGCTTTAAATCTCTGTATATGATCCCATTTTTGTGCAGACACTCTAATGCAAGTAATATCTCGGCTGCATAAAATTAGGTTCTTTGCTCTGTAAATCTGCCTTCTCTTTTCAAGTGATAAAAAAGTTCACCATCGTTTAGGAAATCCATCACAAAGTAAAGTTTTTCAGGGGTTTGAAAAGCATAATGTAACTTCACGATAAAGGGGTGATTTATTTTCTCAAGGATTTATCTTTCAGCTATGTAAATAGTTTTAATAAAGACGTATATTTGATGTTTTTTAATGTAAAATCTAAAGTTAGCTTTGATTAAAAAGAGAAAGCATTTAAAGCTTTTAATTTTTCATTGGCACTTACCCTTTGTACTTTAATATGAGGCAGATTATATAATGACATTTTTCTTAAGCGTTTTCATTGCATAAAGCTTTTCATTATCTTTCTTTTGTACTAAGTAAACTTTACCGAACGATCCACGTCCGATAGCCTTCAGAATTTTAAAGTCTTGCTTATTTATTTCATTTGAAAAGTGATCTGCATTCCCATTATTAATATCGTATTCTATACAAAAATTAAATATGAAAATAGAAAATATTTTACTCTAAGGGTTAGTAGTATTCACTAAGGATTTATTTTTGCCGTCTACATCAGTATTACGATTTCCATTTCTACCAACCATGTCGTTTATGCAAGATGCACATTAACCTATTGCAAATTATATAATTTAACTTAATTATTAATTGCAAATCATTTGAGAATTATTATATACAGAGAATTACTAGACCAAATTTGGTAAAATACGTTGATTTTGGTAGCTTTGATTTTTGTTATTTAAGGCGGACTCAGGAACTAACAGATATAAATTTAATATATTTGTCAATTTAACTGATTGTTAATGTCGCATTTTAACTATAACAATCCAAACAATCAACAGCCTTCTTCTATAAACTAAGACAACCGTAGTAGAAGCAGGGAGAACAAACCAACTATTTAGGGAGGGGAGACGATTACAGAGGTAGAGGAGCAAACCCTAGAGTTAATAATCGATAAATGATTCTGATTATTTATGAATATTTCTTAAAGACTTTTTAATGAATGAAAGAGGAGGACCAGGACCATTTAGAGAAGCACCTCAAATTTCAACAGCTTCACTCAAAGGATCATTACAACTTCAATACAATCACTTTAAGTTTGGAATAAAAATGCTTTGAACACAATAAACATGTATAGCATTGAATATTAAGCACTAGGTCAAGTCATTGATTTCTAAGCCAAGCTGTCAATTACAAGAGATTTGAAGGAGCATTTAAAATAAATTTACTGGCTCTATATTTGTTAAAGTGATAACTTGCTTACTTAAACTCTTTTCAGGTAAACAATTCAAGAATCATCAATTTGTAAATAAAAATATTTGTTGTTTAGTGAACCTTATATTGTCGAATGTTAATATCATGGCAGTCCTGATTTATAAATATATCATTTTAATAAAAAATTCGTTTTATATAATTGCTGTTCAAGTCACAATAAATCTAAAGAATAGCTTTTCACTAGATGAAAGCACTTAAAAGCAGAAACCATACATGGATAAATTACTAAACTATGTGTTAATCCTTTGCAAAAAAGCACTTTTAGATGAAAAATACAATCAGCTAGGGAAACTTCCTCAGTTTTATTCAAGTTTAGAGAGTATCAAAATCAATCAATATAGATTAGAACTATGGCCTGGTTATGAGTTCAGTATTAAATGCTTGCATGATGGCATCTTTCTGAACGTAGATACTAGAAATAAGTTTGTCAACTAGCAGATGATATATGATAAAATTAGGTAATATATAAGGGAGAGATACTCAGATGTAGAAATAAAAAATATGCTTCAAGAATAAGGAAAATTAGTTGTTATCACAAGATACAATTCCAAGTAGTATATGATTAATGATATTGATTTTGACATAACTCCTTAATCCTACAAGTTTGATTGGATTTATATTGATCCTAACACACTCTAAAAAGAAAGAGCCACTACAAATATGATTGATTACTTCCGAATAAAATATGGAATTTAAATCCTTTAATCTGAGGCTCAATAACCTTGCTTAATTGTAAAAAGGGGCCCCAATTCGATAGTCTTACCAAGTTCTTTGTGTAATGAAGCAAACTTACCTGCTGGTTTTACTAAAGATAGAATTAAAATGAAAAATTTGTAGCCCTATAAGCTAAGTAACCCAAAAGATAGGTATTAAAGAATTTCAGAAATTGTCAGCAAAATTAAGGAAAACCCAGTTTTTGCTCAATGGGAAATTTAGCTTCAAAAGGATTTTGCAAATGTTAAGGCAAGACAATTAAATCATTCATAGGTTTAGAATCAATACAACATGCTCTCTAATATTGAATAGTATGAAGAGAAAAAATTCTATCATGCAGAACCTATTGAATTAAGATTCGAGAGATGGACTATGGTTTATAGTTCAGAGACAGAAGAATTTGAATATGCAACAAAATTAGTACAATACATGTAACAATGCTAAAGGCAGCTTGGGATTAAACTTGAAGACCCTTAATGGATTGAAGTGCCAGAATTTAATGGACCCCAGAATATGATTGATTGCATGAATGCTGATATTGACTTGTCTTATACATAATTTGTAGTTGTACTGATTCTATGTAGAAGTCTGAAACCAGATATTAAAAGACATTTGGTCTTTAGGATTCCCATTGCAGTTTGTACTTTCTAACACTATTAAATTAGCTTATTAAAATAATTTCCATGTTTTATTATGTTGCTAGATGCGTTGAGGGGTAAAGACCTAAACTTGGTCCTTTTAGTATGATTCTAATATATATAAATGCCAAGTTACAAAAAGATCTGTACAGACTTCACTTACCTTACTTAAGGAGATCTATGATTATTGGCATTGATACAGCAAACCAAGGAAACAATTCCCTGATAGGTCTAACTTCTTCATACAATAGTTATTTAACCTAGTATGAGTCAAACTTAGAGAAACATTAACTTTACCAAGAAAAGAATTTCCTTCTTAATATGAGCGCGAATAATTTGTTGCTTAAGAGAGGACAAAAATCATTATAAAGTTCTTGAATAATGCTCTTAGAACTTACCAGCATAAAAATATGGGACTGCTACCTGAGAGGATAGTAATCTTCAGAGATGGAATATTATGTTAAATTTTTAATTTTACGATGCATTAAATATAATTTATAGGTGGCCCAACGATGAAAGTTCAATGTGAGAAAATAGAAGTCAATGAGATAATTGCACATTTGAACTAAATATAACTAAATTACAAACCTTAAATAATTTACACTCTTATTGATAAAATGACTAGTCATAGACTATTTCGTAAAGTAATTAGGATGTGTGGAATCCTGGTCCTGGAACTGTCTTAGATACTGCATTGATAAAGAATTAAGGTGATCATATTTTTGATTTTTTTATGATACCCCATAAAGCAACTGTTGCTACTGCACTCCCAGTACATTTTATGGTTGTGTACAATCAAATTAAAATAAAATTATCGTATATTTAGTTTTTAACCTTAGGTAACTAATAATTTTAAAAGTAAACTTCTGATTGAATAACTCTCTTGAAGAGAAAAAGAACATAGAGAACTTTATCTATCATTTATGCTATGGATACTTCAATTATGTAGGTCCTATTAAAGTTCCTGCTGCTGTGATGTACGCTAAAAAGCTGATAAATTATGCAATAGATAATAAGATATCTCTGCCGAACCCTTTGTTGAGTCAATCACTACATTTCTTATGAAATCATATATCTCACAACGCATATTTCGTTACCTGTAAATGAATAATTCGCTTATATATAAATTTTCTAAAATTTATGATTAGAAATAAATGCATATTTAAAAGCTTGCTAAATTTAACTTTACTGAACATCATTTGGAATCATGCTCTAAATTCATGATAAGCTGCATTATATAATCAAACTCTAAAGAGATCCAAATTTTATCAATCATTAGAAATGTGACAAAGCACTTGCTGCTGTTAATCTTAAGCAAAATAATCAGAAAAATAAATCTTAGCTAAATGATGAAAAACTTAATACTTTTAAAAGATTTTAAAAATGTGAATATATTTGATAAAAAACAATAATTATATCAAAATTTTATAAAATAATTTTACATGATAATTTAAATTACTTAATGTCAAAGACTAGTCTGTAGACCTAGTAAGCATTGATAAGCACTGGAAATTAAAAACTAAAAAGTGTTATATCTTAGGCCTTGGTAGATGGTGCAAGGTTGTTAAAAGAAATGACAGTAATGACATAGAAGGAAAGACAAAGCTAATTCAAATCTTATTCATGATGATAATTGCAATGACTGATTGGGGTTTGGGAAGTGTCACTCTGGGAAATGCGCATTCTTATTCTGTAGAAGGATTTTAATTTAGAATAGGTTTTTATTTGATCACTATAATCAAAACACCAAAACCCCTTAATGAGGTTTATAAGTGCTTTGATTTGTAGGGAATTTGTTAGGGGTTGGGGTTATTAATAGGTTTTAATGTGAAATTTATAGTAAATGTATTTAATTTAATCACTCAAAATGCACTTTTGGATCATGTGGTAGAGGTCTGAAGTTTATCTTACTTAACCACAACTCTATCTGCTCTATTGATATGTCTGATCTTGAGTTTGGTTTTATTATTATTGACTCTGCCATTTGTTTCATTGATTGAGATACTCTTGTTCTGTCAATAAATTGCTTTATTCTTTGTTTAGCATCCTTCTCACACCTTGTAGAGTAGTAATCGTTGCGAGGCATATCGCACTCTATTATTATTGCTGCTAAAGCCCACACATCCCACTAAAAGTCACCATCTCTCCAGTCTTCTCTTTCTGGATAGTACCCTTGAGTTCCCATTACAGTTCCAAGCCTTGATACTTCCACTCTTTAGGCTCTATTGAAATCGATTATTGCTACTCTTACTGGTGAGAAGTTTATCATTATATTTTCTGGCTTCAAATCTCTGTGAACAAACCCTAACTTGTGAAGCTCTTTTATACCTTGTATGGTCTGAGTTGCTATTTATCCAAGCTACTTATGATTTCTTTGATCTGTAATGAAATCTCTTTGGGTCATTTCATAGAGTGGGAGTCTGAAAGCAACATGATCCTTGGCAAAGAGAACAGCATCTAACTTTATTAAGTATCTACACTCTTTGAACTTTGCTTGAGTGAGTACTTGATACTCATTTGTAAACTCCATCTAGTATTTATCATCACTTAAGAGATAGTTGAAGGGATACACCTTGTATGCATACTGATGATCATTGATAACTTTCTTATCAAAGGATTCTTCTTATATAAGGTAGCTTTAAAGTGAAGTGTCTAGGTCAATTTAGGCAAGAACAGGAATCTTTTTGTATTGAATTTTAATCATGATCTTTGTGATTTCGGATGCTAGTAGGTTGCGTGATTTCCTCACATATTCTGATTCACTAGCTTGTTCAAGCTCTACAGGTTTCGAAGATTCTCTTGTTTTTCTTTTGTTCAGTAGCTTCAATTCATCTTCATGCTTTTCAATTTCTAAATCTTTTTTGTGAGCTTTTAAAAGATGCTTCCTTAAATCTCTTGTATGAGCATACTGCTTATGGCACTCGAAGCACTCATACTTTCCGTCTATTTTATCGTGCTTTAAGTTTACAGTTGGCTTGGCTTCTCTATGCTCTTTCATATGCCTATACCAACTAGATTTATGAGCGAGGTCTCTCTCACACTACTGACAAAAGTATACTTCTGCTTCTTCAGTTTGTATAGGCATTTCATTAATACCTTTCTCCTCTCTCTGTCTCCCACACACTTGTTTGCCATTTATTTTCTATTATTAATTTCTATTTTAATAACAGAGACCTCAAGTGATAGCTCAGGTAGTTCCTTATGTGAGTTCATCTCACAGTTATCACATTTTTTATTGCTGCCAAAGGTCAGTCTCATTTAGTTTTATGGAAGTGCTGTTGTTTTTCTTAAAATGTTAGCGCTCATATTTAAATTTGAATTTAAAATTATAGAACTGCCTCTATAACTGAGAGCTTATATGAGAGCTTTGCAAGCCTACAAGTTTCAAGGGAAGTTTTAGATTATTATAGAAGAAATATGGATGCTAAGAGACGATCCAGCTCTAAATCTGGGTGATAAAGTAACCATTTTAACTTTCAATAATAAGTTGATTATAGTACGTACCAATTTAGGAGCTGCTCCTAATTAAGTACGTACTGCTTTAGGAGGTATTTTGTCATTATGTGATTAAAATTAGGGTGCTCCTAATTAAGTACTAGCATTAATTAAAGCTCCTAATTAAGTACTAGCATTTTAGGAGCTGCTCCTAATTAAGTACGTACCAATTTAAATTTAAAAATATGGAACTATAACAGTAGAAATTGATATCAATCTCTCAAGTTTGAAACCAGTTCTCAAAACCTTCTCCATATCCTCTAAGAGGTTGACCTCTTATAGGATGTCCATATTTAATAGTGAGTTTTACAGAGGTATATAATTGAAATCGATAAACTTAAATTTGAATATCATTTCTTAGATCTTTTAGCAAGATGGAGTCAATGAATGATGCAATGAAAAGAGTGCAAGCACAAGAATTGATTCAAAGATTTAGAAGCAAGGAGGATTTGCATCGCTACCTGGTGCAGCAAGGTAATGAACTCATAGTAACTTATCTTTATTATGTAGTTTGTTTGTTCTTGCCAACGATGGTAGGTACTAAAATTTCATTTCTTAGAGCGATACTCTGCGAAGAGAAGAAAGCTTTGAAAACTTAAGATGTGAAGTTTGCAGAGATTCCAAACTATCCAGAAATCTCAGTGACTAACTTATATGATGATGCTATGAATGACCCAGAGGTTTCGCTGTACCTGCCTACTAAGAAGCAGTTGTCAAATAAACTACCTGAAAGAAACTATTTCTTTGGTATATTTGCAACAATTAAAGGTGATTACTTGAAGGAAATTATTCAAGAATCTCATAAGAAGAGGTATAGCATCTCTTCAGAAGATAAGGAAAAGCAAGGGATCTAGATAAGTGAGAGCTGGCTATCAGAGCTGCAGAAGCACCCTTATATTTCTAGTAAGATTTGTAGCTTAACTCTTTAGAAAAATTTGGTACTGGCATCTTCTTGATGAAGGAATAGAGCAAGCTTCACATAGATCGAAAGTCGCAGACAAAGTATGAAGTTAGCAAGAGACTTTATTCAAATATTTAGCCTCCAGAGTCAATGAACATAGATGCTGGAGCTGGCAGCAAGAGAAGAAACTTAGGAGGAGGGAAGCAAGAAGTAGAAGAGAAGAAAGTGAAGCCAGCTCCCTCTAAAAATTTTAAATGTGACTTATATATTCATTAACTTAACTACAAAACTTATTTATATACATTCACTCTCCCTTCTTTAGCACACTTTTAAGCCAATTAATTATCTACTCTCTTCGCTGAGCTTTTAATAAAGTCTACTGTATCGATAGGTAGGTCATGCATCAAGTGGTAGGGCAGCAGTTTCTTGTAATGGCCTTTTAATATACCCCGGTAGAACTCAATTCCATTAAACTATGGACTGTAAGGTACGTTGAACACTGGCGTTATTCTAAGTTGTTCATAACTCTTCCTTGTTTCTTTTGTCTTATGAACAGAAATATTATCAACAAACAGTATTATCTTTTATTCAGGTACTTCTCTCTCAGCTGTTCTAAGTACTTTATATACTGCTCTGTCTTAATAGAGCGAGGATGAATAACATAAGTTTCTAAACTAGTATCTTCGCTAATTCCTCCAAGAATTGCCATCGTTTATGCCTTGACTTTCTAGTCATATACTTCTATATTACTATGCCTCTTATACCAAGACTTCTATATGAAAGTGTTGAAGGTAAACACAGCCTTGTCAGCATGTATAAACTTAATATTATTCTATTATTCTTTCTGCATTTAATTATAAATATAATTTTAGTTGTTGTTGTAAATGGCAGAGTGAAATCAATTTCTCTCTTTATACGATTTACACCTTTGTAAGAGATACCGTTTCGTTTATAGATGTTTGCTATAGATTATGCAGAGATCTTCAACTCAGGGAACTGGCGGTGAAACATAATAGCTCGTTAGTCGAGAGAGAAGTGAGCCCAATACTTCAAAGTTTTTTCATTAATAAGATAGTCAATATGCTTCTAAAGAAACTTTGACTTCCTCTTACGCTAAGAATTCAGCTAATGTTGCTTTAATTACACAGCTTTCAAGCAGTGAGAGCGAACAGTTGATGGACTACGCTTTAAGAGCATTGCCATAGACTTATAGTTCAGTACTGGTTTGACTTATTCACTATACATATCACATCCATAGCGCATTTTAAACACTAAATCTATATACTCTTCTTCATAAATAGACCCCAAAAGCTTGCTATTTTGTCTCGCATTAATTAATAACCCCAACCCCTAACAAATTCCCTACAAATCAAAGCACTTATAAACCTCATTAAGGGGTTTTGGGGTTTTGAATCTTATTTCAGAATTCTTAATTTAAATTGGAAAATCATCTAGATTTTAAATATTCTGTAAGTTACTCATAATTTTTATTGTAGTTTCATATTTTTTTGCTTATATTCTAACTTTTTAGTTAATTTTTATTATTACTTATGTTTACATCTATAATGAAATATAAAGCACATAAGATTAGAAAAGTTTAAGCATAAAAGACACTTTGTGTATTTGTAATTGGAGACTTCACTATGATTTTTTCTTCAATTCATACCAGCTATAGTAACTACCTTCTACTATCCAATTTATTAAAAACCTTGTTCGCACAAATAAAAACAATTAGGGAAACTAATGCTCAATAAATATTCAATAAATAATAATAGTCAGTCACATATTAGGCTATATAACGCTAAATAAACGGACTTTCATTTTAATATTTATAAACGAGCATCTGCTAAAAAAAATTATACTGTCATTTCACTATAAGAAAATTTTCATTTTGATATTATTATTTCTTTTGTTAATTGTTTTATCAATATTAACCTCATTAAAAGTTTTTTTGGGAGTTTTTATTTAGGTTTTATACACTTAAGAAATTGTCTAATATTTTTTGGGGGGGAAGTTTCCTGCACTCGAGGAAGTTTCCTGCACTGTTTTTTTCTTTATGTTAAATTTAATAAATTTTACATAAATATACAAATTTAATATTTTTATGACACATTAAATATTAAGAGCATATTCTTCAACATTGAAATAGCTCAAGAAAATATAGTCTAACATTATATAGGCATGGTAAGAACAAGATAAATTGAATCAGAATTACAATAACAATTGGATACAATATTTGGAATTACTATAGTAAAGCAATATAATATTTAAGAGACAGAACCTACAAATATCATATGAAAATGTCAGAGTTTTTGGAATCTGATGAGAGATATTGACTATTGATTGATAAATTGAATTATAATTATAACAATGAAATTAGTCCTTAAGTTGGTTGATAGTTGTTATAAAGATTAATTTAATTAAAAATAATTAAAAATTTAATAATTTAAAAGGGCAGGAAACTTCCCTAAATTTTTTTTTTTATCATAAACCGGTGCAGGAAACTTCCCCCCCCCCATTTTTTCTATTAATGATTGCTGAATGACCTATTCACTAAGAATGTACAAGTGCATATAAATAATGACATTAACTTTAGTAATGTGATAGAATATATTAATATGTAAGGCCATAACGAATAATCACCAGTACTATTGAAAGTATAAGAAAAGCTTTAAAATCAAACTTAATATATAAACTCCATAAGTGCTCTTATTAGAGCAGCAATAAGCTAGATTTGCATCTAACAGATCGACTCTTAATTATTCAATATTACGAGTATATATTAAAAACAAGAAAATTAATCTAAATTAATTTAATTTTTATACAAATTTTACGCAGTTTAATTTAGTCAATTTAAATGATTTTCGTATTATTTTACACAGAATATAAAACTACCTAGACTTTAAAATTAGCGGTTTTAATTTATCACATGTTTAGCGCGAGATAATTTGGCTTTATGGTAAAGGTATAAATTTACTGAATTTAGATGTTTTAAAATAAAAGTAAAAGTATCTCACTCCTGTGATGAGATAAAATAGTATCTCTAAAGGTATAGTCCAGCTAATTTAAACTATCTATCGAATGATCCCAATATCTAAAAATAGGTTAATTCTAACTGCTAATAATTTAGTAAATAATAAATTTAATTTGTATTAATTTTTAACTTTGAATCTATTCCTAATATAATATTACTCTAAAGAATCAGATCTTTCTAATACATCAAATTTATTTATGAAAATACAATTATTTAAAGACTCTTACAAATCCAGCATTAATAACTCATATAGATGTGTAATGACAATTCAGTTGCTGACAATAATGCAATACGTTTCTAACTATTTATTAATTATAATAGTTAAAATTTAACTTATAGATAATTTTCTAATAATTTAAAGCAATAACTTAATGGATTAATCAATAAAAATGGAAAATCTCTAAGATATGTTTTCATCTTCTTCCTCTTCATCATCAATATCGCTTGAAGTTTTCTAAATCCCCTCTCTGTGACGTGTTGAGAAACACCAGTACAGCTGCAACTGTGGCCTCTTAAGGTAAGACCACTAAAATTTATAAATAAAAATTATATTTATGTAACTTAAATTTTATGTGAGTGGTCAATCTCCAGCTGCGTCTAATCATTTAGAATATTTTTTTTATATATTTAATATTTTATTAAATTATTTAATTTAGTATTATAAATTTTTATTCAAAACACTTGAATACTAAATAATAATTTGAATAATTATTTTCTAAGCTAATATTGTCAAACATATAATAATCCTATAATTTTTCATCGCTATTAATTGATAGTGCAAAGATATGAATTACTTAATGAATCATATAAGGAGGCTTTACAAAAGGCTTCAACAGTTCAAAATATATGTACCGGCAATAATAAAAGAAGAATAAATACTCTGAGCAAATAAAAAATTAGAAACTTCATAAATTTTGGTATTCAAGCAAAATTATTTATTAAATGATTATGATTTTGAAACAAATAATGTTATATATGTAGAAATAATTGAGTTAAATACAATGGACGAGTAATGAGAAAAGAAATATTAATTTCGCAAACGATATAAATTAATTCCAATAAGAAATTAAACCAAATTTAATAGCCATTTAGATTTCTAAAAAAATTAGAGTGTCTTTATTTACTAAATTATAAAAACTGAAAATATATTTAAGGGAATTTTTAGTAATAATAATGAATTAACTTAGACTAAAATTATATAAAATAGTTGATATAACTTAAAGATCAGGAACAAACAGTAGAAACAAGAATAATCAAAACCCCAAACCCCTTAATGAGGTTTATAAGTGCTTTGATTTGTAGGGAATTTGTTAGGGGTTGGGGTTATTAATAGTTTTAATGTGAAATTTATAGTAAATGTATTTAATTTAATCACTCAAAATGCACTTTAGGATCATGTGGTAGATGTCTGAAGTTTATCTTGCTTAACCACAACTCTATCTGCTCTATTTATATGTCTGATCTTGAGTTTGGTTTTATTATTATTGATCTGCCATTTGTTTCATTGATTGAGATACTCTTGTTCTGTCAATAAATTGCTTTATTCTTTGTTTAGCATCCTTCTCACACCTGTAGATTAGTAATCGTTGCGAGGCATATCGCACTCTATTATTATTGCTGCTAAAGCCCACACATCCCATTAAAAGTCACCATCTCTCCAGTCTTCTTTTTCTGGATAGTACCCTTGAGTTCCCATTACAGTTCCAAGCCTTGATACTTCCACTCTTTAGGCTCTATTGAAATCGATTATTGCTTCTCTTATTGGTGAGAAGTTTATCATTATATTTTCTGGCTTCAAATCTCTGTGAACAAACCCTAACTTGTGAAGCTCTTTTATACCTTGTATGGTCTGAGTTGCTATTTATCCAAGCTACTTATGATTTCTTTGATCTGTAATGAAATCTCTTTGGGTCATTTCATAGAGTGGGAGTCTGAAAGCAACATGATCCTTGGCGAGGAGAACAGCATCTAACTTTATTAAGTATCTACACTCTTTGAACTTTGCTTGAGTGAGTACTTGATACTCATTTGTAAACTCCATCTAGTATTTATCATCACTTAAGAGATAGTTGAAGGGATACACCTTGTATGCATACTGATGATCATTGATAACTTTCTTATCAAAGGATTCTTCTTATATAAGGTAGCTTTAAAGTGAAGTGTCTAGGTCAATTTAGGCAAGAACAGGAATCTTTTTGTATTGAATTTTAATCATGATCTTTGTGATTTCGGATGCTAGTAGGTTGCGTGATTTCCTCACATATTCTGATTCACTAGCTTGTTCAAGTTCTACAAGTTTCGAAGATTCTCTTTTTTTTCTTTTGTTCAGTAGCTTCAATTCATCTTCATGCTTTTCAATCTCTAAATCTTTCTTGTGAGCTTTTAAAAGATGCTTCCTTAAATCTCTTATGAGCATACTGCTTATGGCACTCGAAGCACTCATACTTTCCGTCGATTTTATCGTGCTTTAAGTATATTGTTGGCTTGGCTTCTCTATGCTCTTTCATATGCCTATACCAACTAGATTTATGAGCGAAGTCTCTCTCACACTTCTCACAAAAGTTACTTCTACTTCTTCAGTTTGTATAGGCATTTCATTAATACCTTTCTCCTCCTCTCTGTCTCCCACACACTTGTTTTTTATTTATTTTCTATTATTAATTTCTATTTTAATAACAGAGACCTCAAGTGATAGCTCAGGTAGTTCCTTATGAGAGTTCATCTCACAGCTATCACACTTTTTATTGCTGCCAAAGGTAAGTCTCATTTAGTTTTATGGAAGTGCTGTTGTTTTTCTTAAAATGTTAGCGCTCATATTTAAATTTGAATTTAAAATTATATAACTGCCTCTATAACTGAGAGCTTATATGAGAGCTTTGCAAGCCTACAAGTTTCAAGAGAAGTTTTAGAGTATTATAGAAGAAATATGAGTGCTAAGAGACGATCCAGCTCTAAATCTGGGTGATAAAGTAACCATTTTAACTTTCAATAATAAGTTGATTATAGTACGTACCAATTTAGGAGCTGCTCCTAATTAAGTACGTACTGCTTTAGGAGGTATTTTGTCAATATGTGATTAAAATTAGGGTGCTCCTAATTAAGTACTAGCATTAATTAAAGCTCCTAATTAAGTACTAGCATTTTAGGAGCTGCTCCTAATTAAGTACGTACCAATTTAAATTTAAAAATATGGAACTATAACAGTAGAAATTGATATCAATCTCTCAAGTTTGAAACCAGTTCTCAAAACCTTCTCCATATCCTGCTAAGAGGTTGACCTCCTATAGGATGCCCATATTTAATAGTAAGTTTTACAGAGGTATATAATTGAAATCAATAAACTTAAATTTGAATATCATTTCTTAGATCTGTAAACAAGATGGAGTCAATGAATGATGCAATGAAAAGAGTGCAAGCACAAGAATTGATTCAAAGATTTAGAAGCAAGGAGGATTTGCACCGCTACCTGGTGCAGCAAGGTAATGAACTCATAGTAACTTATCTTAACTATGTAGTTGGTTTGTTCTTGCCAACGATGGAAGGTACTAAAATTTCATTTCTTAGAGCAATACTCTGCGAAGAGAAGAAAGCTTTGAAAACTTAAGATGTGAAGTTTGCAGAGATTCCAAACTATCCAGAAATCTCAGTGACTAACTTATATGATGATGCTATGAATGACCCAGAGGTTTCGCTGTACCTGCATACTAAGAAGCAGTTGTCAAATAAACTGCCTGAAAGAAACTATTTCTTTGGCATACTTGCAACAATTAAAGGTGATTACTTGAAAGAAATTATTCAAGAATCTCATAAGAAAAGGTACAGCATCTCTTCAGAAGATAAGGACAAACAAGGGATCAAGATAAGTGAGAGCTGGCTATCAGAGCTGCAGAAGCACCCTTATATTTCAAGTAAGATTTTTAGCTTAACTCTTTAGAAAAATCTGGAACTGGCATCTTCTTGATGAAGGAATAGAGCAAGCTTCACAGAGAGCGAAAGTCGCAGACAAAGTATGAAGTTAGCAAGAGACTTTATTCAAATATTTAGCCTCCAGAGTCAATGAACATAGATGCTGGAGCTGGCAGCAAGAGAAGAAACTTAGGAGGAGGGAAGCAAGATGTAGAAGAAAAGAAAGAGAAGCCAGCTCCCTCTAAAGAATTTTAAATGTGACTTATATATTCATTAACTTAACTACAAAACTTATTTATATACATTCACTCTCCCTTCTTTAGCACACTTTTAAGCCAATTAATTATCTACTCTCTTCGCTGAGCTTTTAATAAAGTCAACTGTATCGATAGGTAGGCCATGCATCAAGTGGTAGAGCAGCAGTTTCTTGTAATGGCCTTTTAATATACCCCAATAGAACTCAATTCCATTAAACTATGGACTGTAAGGTACGTTGAACACTGGCGTTATTCTAAGTTGTTCATAACTCTTCCTTGTTTCTTTAGTCTTATGAACAGAAAGATTATCAACAAACAGTATAATCTCTTATTCAGAGTACTTCTCTCTCAGCTGTTCTAAGAACTTTATATACTGCTCTGTCTTAATAGAGCGAGGATGAATAACATAAGTTTCTAAACCAGTATCCTCACTAATTCCTCCAAGAATTGCCATCGTTTATACCTTGACTTTCTAGTCATATACTTCTATATTACTATGGCTCTTATACCAAGACTTCTAGATGAAAGTGTTGAAGGTAAACACAGCCTCGTCAGCATGTATAAACTAAATATTATTCTATTATGCTCTCTGCATTTAATTATAAATATAATTTAAGTTGTTGTTGTAAAATGGCAGAGTGAAATCAATTATTCTCTTGATACGATTTACACCTTTATAAGAGATACCGTTTCGTTTATAAATGTTTGCAACAGATTATGCAGAGATCTTCAACTCAGGGAACTGGCGGTGAAACATAATAGCTCGTTAGTCGAGAGAGAAGTGAGCCCAATACTTCAAAGTTTTTTCATTAATAAGATAGTCAATATGCTTCTAAAGAAACTTTGACTTCCTCTTAGGCTAAGAATTCAGCTATTGTTGCTTTAATTACACAGCTTTCAAGCAGTGAGAGCGAACAGTTGATGGACTACGCTTTAAGAGCATTGCAATAGACTTATAGTTCAGTACTGGTTTGACTTATTCACTATACATATCACATCCATAACGCAGTTTAAACACTAAATCTATATACTCTTCATCATAAATAGACCCCAAAAGCTTGCTATTTTTGTCTCGCATTTAATTAATAACCCCAACCCCTAACAAATTCCCTACAAATCAAAGCACTTATAAACCTCAATAAGGGGTTTTGGGGTTTTGAATCTTATTTCAGAATTCTTAATTTAAATTGGAAAATCATCTAGATTTTAAATATTCTGTAAGTTACTCATAATTTTTATTGTAGTTTCATATTTTTTTGCTTATATTCTAACTTTTTAGTTAATTTTTATTATTACTTATGTTTACATCTATAATGAAATATAAAGCACATAAGATTAGAAAAGTTTAAGCATAAAAGACACTTTGTGTATTTGTAATTGGAGACTTCACTATGATTTTTTCTTCAATTCATACCAGCTATAGTAACTACCTTCTACTATCCAATTTATTAAAAACCTTGTTCGCACAAATAAAAACAATTAGGGAAACTAATGCTCAATAAATATTCAATAAATAATAATAGTCAGTCACATATTAGGCTATATAACGCTAAATAAACGGACTTTCATTTTAATATTTATAAACGAGCATCTGCTAAAAAAAATTATACTGTCATTTCACTATAAGAAAATTTTCATTTTGATATTATTATTTCTTTTGTTAATTGTTTTATCAATATTAACCTCATTAAAAGTTTTTTTGGGAGTTTTTATTTAGGTTTTATACACTTAAGAAATTGTCTAATATTTTTTCGGGGGGGGGGAAGTTTCCTGCACTGTTTTTTTCTTTATGTTAAATTTAATAAATTTTACATAAATAAACAAATTTAATATTTTTATGACCCATTAAAAATTAAGAGCATATTGTTCATCATTGAAGTAGCTCAAGAAAATATAGTCTAACATTATATAGGCATGGTAAGAACAAGATAAATTGAATCAGAATTTCACTAACTATTGAATACAAATATGAATTTACTATAGTAAAGCAATATAATATTCAATAAAAAGAACCTACAAATATCAGATGAAAAATGTCAGAATTTTTGGAATCAATAGAGAGATATTGATTATTGATTAATAAATTAAATTATAATTATAACAATGAAATTAGTCAGGAAATTAGTTAATAGTTGTTATAAAGATTAATTTAAATTAAAAAAATTAAAAATTAAAAAATTAAAAAAAGTGCAGGAAACTTCCCTAAAATTTTTTTTTTATCATAAACCAGTGCAGGAAACTTCCCCCCCCCCATTTTTTCTATTAATGATTGCTGAATGACCTATTCACTAAGAATGTACAAGTGCATATAAATAATGACATTAACTTTAGTAATGTGATAGAATATATTAATATGTAAGGCCATAACGAATAATCACCAGTACTATTGAAAGTATAAGAAAAGCTTTAAAATCAAACTTAATATATAAACTCCATAAGTGCTCTTATTAGAGCAGCAATAAGCTAGATTTGCATCTAACAGATCGACTCTTAATTATTCAATATTACGAGTATATATTAAAAACAAGAAAATTAATCTAAATTAATTTAATTTTTATACAAATTTTACGCAGTTTAATTTAGTCAATTTAAATGATTTTCGTATTATTTTACACAGAATATAAAACTACCTAGACTTTAAAATTAGCGGTTTTAATTTATCACATGTTTAGCGCGAGATAATTTGGCTTTATGGTAAAGGTATAAATTTACTGAATTTAGATGTTTTAAAATAAAAGTAAAAGTATCTCACTCCTGTGATGAGATAAAATAGTATCTCTAAAGGTATAGTCCAGCTAATTTAAACTATCTATCGAATGATCCCAATATCTAAAAATAGGTTAATTCTAACTGCTAATAATTTAGTAAATAATAAATTTAATTTGTATTAATTTTTAACTTTGAATCTATTCCTAATATAATATTACTCTAAAGAATCAGATCTTTCTAATACATCAAATTTATTTATGAAAATACAATTATTTAAAGACTCTTACAAATCCAGCATTAATAACTCATATAGATGTGTAATGACAATTCAGTTGCTGACAATAATGCAATACGTTTCTAACTATTTATTAATTATAATAGTTAAAATTTAACTTATAGATAATTTTCTAATAATTTAAAGCAATAACTTAATGGATTAATCAATAAAAATGGAAAATCTCTAAGATATGTTTTCATCTTCTTCCTCTTCATCATCAATATCGCTTGAAGTTTTCTAAATCCCCTCTCTGTGACGTGTTGAGAAACACCAGTACAGCTGCAACTGTGGCCTCTTAAGGTAAGACCACTAAAATTTATAAATAAAAATTATATTTATGTAACTTAAATTTTATGTGAGTGGTCAATCTCCAGCTGCGTCTAATCATTTAGAATATTTTTTTTATATATTTAATATTTTATTAAATTATTTAATTTAGTATTATAAATTTTTATTCAAAACACTTGAATACTAAATAATAATTTGAATAATTATTTTCTAAGCTAATATTGTCAAACATATAATAATCCTATAATTTTTCATCGCTATTAATTGATAGTGCAAAGATATGAATTACTTAATGAATCATATAAGGAGGCTTTACAAAAGGCTTCAACAGTTCAAAATATATGTACCGGCAATAATAAAAGAAGAATAAATACTCTGAGCAAATAAAAAATTAGAAACTTCATAAATTTTGGTATTCAAGCAAAATTATTTATTAAATGATTATGATTTTGAAACAAATAATGTTATATATGTAGAAATAATTGAGTTAAATACAATGGACGAGTAATGAGAAAAGAAATATTAATTTCGCAAACGATATAAATTAATTCCAATAAGAAATTAAACCAAATTTAATAGCCATTTAGATTTCTAAAAAAATTAGAGTGTCTTTATTTACTAAATTATAAAAACTGAAAATATATTTAAGGGAATTTTTAGTAATAATAATGAATTAACTTAGACTAAAATTATATAAAATAGTTGATATAACTTAAAGATCAGGAACAAACAGTAGAAACAAGAATAATCAAAACCCCAAAACCCTTAATGAGGTTTATAAGTGCTTTGATTTGTAGGGAATTTGTTAGGGGTTGGGGTTATTAATAGGTTTTAATGTGAAATTTATAGTAAATGTATTTAATTTAATCACTCAAAATGCACTTTAGGATCATGTGGTAGAGGTCTGAAGTTTATCTTACTTAACCACAACTCTATCTGCTCTATTGATATGTCTGATCTTGAGTTTGGTTTTATTATTATTGACTCTGCCATTTGTTTCATTGATTGAGATACTCTTGTTCTGTCAATAAATTGCTTTATTCTTTGTTTAGCATCCTTCTCACACCTTGTAGAGTAGTAATCGTTGCGAGGCATATCGCACTCTATTATTATTGCTGCTAAAGCCCACACATCCCATTAAAAGTCACCATCTCTCCAGTCTTCTCTTTCTGGATAGTACCCTTGAGTTCCCATTACAGTTCCAAGCCTTGATACTTCCACTCTTTAGGCTCTATTGAAATCGATTATTGCTACTCTTACTGGTGAGAAGTTTATCATTATATTTTCTGGCTTCAAATCTCTGTGAACAAACCCTAACTTGTGAAGCTCTTTTATACCTTGTATGGTCTGAGTTGCTATTTATCCAAGCTACTTATGATTTCTTTGATCTGTAATGAAATCTCTTAGGGTCATTTCATAGAGTGGGAGTCTGAAAGCAACATGATCCTTGGCAAGGAGAACAGCATCTAACTTTATTAAGTAGCTACACTCTTTGAACTTTGCTTGAGTGAGTACTTGATACTCATTTGTAAACTCCATCTAGTATTTATCATCACTTAAGAGATAGTTGAAGGGATACACCTTGTATGCGTATTGATGATCATTGATAACTTTCTTATCAAAGGAGTCTTCTAATATAAGGTAGCTTTAAAGTGAAGTGTCTAGGTCAATTTAGGCAAGAACAGGAATCTTTTTATATTGAATTTTAATCATGATCTTTGTGATTTCGGATGCTAGTAGGTTGCGTGATTTCCTCACATATTCTGATTCACTAGCTTGTTCAAGTTCTACAAGTTTCGTAGATTCTCTTTTTTTTCTTTTGTTCAGTAGCTTCAATTCATCTTCATGCTTTTCAATCTCTAAATCTTTCTTGTGAGCTTTTAAAAGATGCTTCCTTAAATCTCTTGTATGAGCATACTGCTTATGGCACTCGAAGCACTCATACTTTCCGTCGATTTTATCGTGCTTTAAGTATATAGTTGGCTTGGCTTCTCTATGCTCTTTCATATGCCTATACCAACTAGATTTATGAGCGAAGTCTCTCTCACACTACTCACAAAAGTATACTTCTACTTCTTCAGTTTGTATAGGCATTTCATTAATACCTTTCTCCTCCTCTCTGTCTCCCACACACTTGTTTGCCATTTATTTTCTATTATTAATTTCTATTTTAATAACAGAGACCTCAAGTGATAGCTCAGGTAGTTCCTTATGAGAGTTCATCTCACAGTTATCACATTTTTTATTGCTGCCAAAGGTAAGTCTCATTTAGTTTTATGGAAGTGCTGTTGTTTTTCTTAAAATGTTAGCGCTCATATTTAAATTTGAATTTAAAATTATAAAACTGCCTCTATAACTGAGAGCTTATATGAGAGCTTTGCAAGCCTACAAGTTTCAAGGGAAGTTTTTAGAGTATTATAGAAGAAATATGAGTGCTAAGAGACGATCCAGCTCTAAATCTGGGTGATAAAGTAACCATTTTAACTTTCAATAATAAGTTGATTATAGCACGTACCAATTTAGGAGCTGCTCCTAATTAAGTACGTACTGCTTTAGGAGGTATTTTGTCATTATATGATTAAAATTAGGGTGCTCCTAATTAAGTACTAGCATTAATTAAAGCTCCTAATTAAGTACTAGCATTTTAGGAGCTGCTCCTAATTAAGTACGTACCAATTTAAATTTAAAAATATGGAACTATAACAGTAGAAATTGATATCAATCTCTCAAGTTTGAAACAAGTTCTCAAAACCTTCTCCATATCCTGCTAAGAGGTTGACCTTCTATAGGATGCCCATATTTAATAGTAAGTTTTACAGAGGTATATAATTGAAATCAATAAACTTAAATTTGAATATCATTTCTTAGATCTGTAAACAAGATGGAGTCAATGAATGATGCAATGAAAAGAGTGCAAGCACAAGAATTGATTCAAAGATTTAGAAGCAAGGAGGATTTGCACCGCTACCTGGTGCAGCAAGGTAATGAACTCATAGTAACTTATCTTGACTATGTAGTTGGTTTGTTCTTGCCAACGATGGAAGGTACTAAAATTTCATTTCTAAGAGCAATACTCTGCGAAGAGAAGAAAGCTTTGAAAACTTAAGATGTGAAGTTTGCAGAGATTCCAAACTATCCAGAAATCTCTGTGACTAACTTATATGATGATGCTATGAATGACCCAGAGGTTTCGCAGTACCTGCCTACTAAGAAGCAGTTGTCAAATAAACTACCTGAAAGAAACTATTTCTTTGGTATACTTGCAACAATTAAAGGTGATTACCTGAAAGAAATTATTCAGGAATCTCATAAGAAAAGGTACAGCATCTCTTCAGAAGATAAGGACAAACAGGGATCAAGATAAGTGAGAGCTGGCTATCAGAGCTGCAGAAGCACCCTTATATTTCAAGTAAGATTTATAGCTTAACTCTTTAGAAAAATCTGGTACTGGCATCTTCTTGATGAAGGAATAGAGCAAGCTTCACAGAGAGCGAAAGTCGCAGACAAAGTATGAAGTTAGCAAGAGACTTTATTCAAATATTTAGCCTCCAGAGTCAATGAACATAGATGCTGGAGCTGGCAGCAAGAGAAGAAACTTAGGAGGAGGGAAGCAAGAAGTAGAAGAAAAGAAAGAGAAGCCAGCTCCCTCTAAAGAATTCTAAATGTGACTTATATATTCATTAACTTAACTCTAAAACTTATTTATATACATTCACTCTCCCTTCTTTCGCACACTTTTAAGCCAATAAATTATCTACTCTCTTCGCTGAGCTTTTAATAAAGTCAACTGTATCGATAGGTAGGTCATGCATCAAGTGGTAGAGCAGCAGTTTCTTGTAATGGCCTTTTAATATACCCCAGTAGAACTCAATTCCATTAAACTATGGACTGTAAGGTACGTTGAACACTGGTGTTATTCTAAGTTGTTCATAACTCTTCCTTGTTTCTTTAGTCTTATGAACAGAAAGATTATCAACAAACAGTATTATCTCTTATTCAGGGTACTTCTCTCTCAGCTGTTCTAAGAACTTTATATACTGCTCTGTCTTAATAGAGCGAGGATGAATAACATAAGTTTCTAAACCAGTATCTTCACTAATTACTCCAAGAATTGCCATCGTTTATACCTTGACTTTCTAGTCATATACTTCTATATTACTATGCCTCTTATACCAAGACTTCTAGATGAAAGTGTTGAAGGTAAACACAGCCTCGTCAGCATGAATAAACTTAATATTATTCTATTAGGCTCTCTGCATTTAATTATAAATATAATTTAAGTTGTTGTTGTAAAATGGCAGAGTGAAATCAATTACTCTCTTGATACGATTTACACCTTTATAAGAGATACCGTTTCGTTTATAAATGTTTGCAACAGATTATGCAGAGATCTTCAACTCAGGGAACTGGCGGTGAAACATAATAGCTCGTTAGTCGAGAGAGAAGTGAGCCCAATACTTCAAAGTTTTTTCATTAATAAGATAGTCAATATGCTTCTATAGAAACTTTGACTTCCTCTTTGGCTAAGAATTCAGCTATTATTGCTTTAATTACACAGCTTTCAAGCAGTGAGAGCGAACAGTTGATGGACTACGCTTTAAGAGAAGCATTGCAATAGACTTATAGTTCAGTACTGGTTTGACTTATTCACTATACATATCACATCCATAACGCAGTTTAAACACTAAATCTATATACTCTTCATCATAAATAGACCCCAAAAGCTTGTTAATTTTTTGTCTCGCATTTAATTAATAACCCCAACCCCTAACAAATTCCCTACAAATCAAAGCACTTATAAACCTCATTAAGGGGTTTTGGGGTTTTGAATGCCTAAGGGCCACAGTTGACAGTTGAAACTTACATCGACCAACAAATTAATTTTTTCAATAAAATGAAATCTTATGAACAAATCATATATCACTACAACATAACTCACTACTTTATTGCTAGACTCATTACAAAAGAAGATGCCGTGTAAACTGGACTTAAAATTCAATTGAATATTAGAAAGCTCCAACTAATATATCAAATTAAATGATGCCATAATAAATCAAATGCAAACATTTAAAAATATTGAAAAATTACAAAAATCTAATTTTTTTAAATGCATTCTCCTCTAAAAAATGGAATAATATTTAGCAAATCAACTGGAGCTACAACTTAGATTTCTTTATACAACAAGTACATTCATTGCAGCAATAATTCTCAAAAGATATATAGAATCATCAATCAATCGTAAATTTTATTACAAATACTTACCAAACTTTGATTCTTCAAAAGTAGATCAGAACTCAAATGTTTAATTTGTTGTAATGTTTATGGGTGATTTATCACACTATTTGGATGTTTTTTAGTACTTTGACTCAGAAGTTAAAATTTTCCTAATATCAAAATCAAAGGTTATATTTATCAATTTAATGATGAACTCAAAGTGTACTTTACTTATCTTTTTCTATAAAATTATCTAGGCAACTATTGGTAAAAGGATCAAACATTATGCACACAAGCATCCAAAACAGCAAACAATAACTTGACAAGATTAGCATATCAATGAACTAATTATGAAAATTCTTTATTATTTTGAATCAAGAAATAATATAAATAATAATTAACTCAAGCTTATCTCAATGAAAAAAAGATACATTAAACAGTAAGAATAATAATGCAACTATAGCTCCATCTCAAAGCCTAAACACTAGCAATTTTAATATTATTCATAAGGATTATGATAGCCAATTAAGTGATATTTAGCTTGAGAAACATTTTTTTGTTACCGCTATTACTCTAATATCGCGAACCTCAACCCACACTCAAATAAAATTCTGACAATATATATCCGACTCATCTAACATTAAGAAACTAGACTAAAGAAAATTACATCTCACATACACACATATTTAGCAATGAACTCAAAAGAATTACTGCAAAAAATGCTGCTTAATTGGAATAAAATAATTAATTAAAAATAAAAATAATTAATTGGACAATTATACTGTAAACTGAATTGGCAATTACACAAATAATACTATCAATTAGAACTAGTTAAATGATAGCTTTAACTGAAAAATTAACTAATAAATTAAAGTAAATTAAAATTATTAAACAAGTCAGAATACCAAGATTGAAATAAATTAACTGGTCCATTCAAAAGTAATAAACTAGAAGATTAATTTTGATGTTCCTAAAAATTAAATCCTTTTGTTATATTTATAATTAATGACAGTTACCTTATTCAACTTATGAATTTGTATTTATTTTTCATTTTCCATTTAAGAATGCATTTAATAAATAATTAAGAACATTAAGGTACTATCATAAACTAAAAAGAACCTTGATATTTTAATTATATTTATTGTTTAATTAGTATTTTTAAAGTTAAATTTAATTTGTTCAAATATCCATAACTACTGAAACTACTAGATTATCTTAGAATCCTCTCTAAAAAATACCAAGTCTCTTCATCAATAAATCTCATCCTCGATCCTGCTTTTATCTCTTTGCCTCAGAATATCATGCAAAGTATTGCTTCTTCTATCTCCAATTGACTCTTAAAGAAACTTTTTGATATTATCTATAGCCAATCTTGCAAGCCTAAAGAGATCTGTGATATGGTGGAAGCCATCATTGAGTATGAAAATACTTAGAAATATGCTATTCTTGAATGAACAATTGGAAATTTATGCAATGGCTAGGGAGCACTAATGGATATTGAGAACAAAAAGTGCGATTTTTTGAGTAAATTAAAGATGATGGAATGAAGACGAACTACACCAAATGTCTTTATTTTATTGCTTTAACAAGAAATATCTTTGGACGTACATTAATTTTGATTCTATAATATCCTAATCTGTTTTAAATCAAACTAAACGCTCACTAGAGAAGTTATATTATTTAGCAGGTCGATCATACTTTTTACTAGAGAGAAGATTTGAGAAGGCTGATGTATATCTATCTATATGTAACATTAGTGGAAAAATGAAAATATTCTGAAAATCATAGTAAATTAAATTCTTAACAGTTTTCGAGAAAACGGTTAACAAACAGACAAACAAACCTAAACTTATCATTCTGAATTGTAATAAGATTGAAGACCTCTAGATTTTAAATATATCAAGTTGCAGATTAAAACTTTAATGCATAAATCTTTTTTATTATAACTATTTTTAACTAATTTCTAATAACATTTTATGCTTTACTTTCATTTTATAGGAGATAATGTCTTAAAGATGACAAACCTCTGCATCTTTTAATAATAAATATGATATTAAAGAATCACTTTGAGGGACAATTACAACTAAAACGGTGTTAGTTTTCACTATTAAGATAATAAAGATTTATAATAATAAGTTTATGCTGCATAGGAAATAAGATAAATAGTATTATCGAGTATTTTTGGGTGGTACTTCAAGGTTCTAGGACAAAACTAGTTAACTTTAAGCCATAGATTTCAGAAGATTAAGAAAAGGAGCAATTGCAGAGTTAGCTCAACTCTTGAGAGTACAGGACCACAGTCAAATAGGTAAAGGAGATATTTCAAAAATAAATCCCTTCTATATCATTATTAGCTTCTAAGCTTCACATACTAGATGTATCAGAAGAAACAATTCATCTACTCACACGAATATTTGGCATCTCAATAGTAATATTTGCAAACAGAATGTCATGGAGCTCAAAATTGATATGATGAAGAAGCTGAATTCGACGACCAACGAGATTAAGGAATAACATAAGAAATGGACATCTATTTTAAGACCATCATATCCGTAAATTAAACAACTAATAAATTCATCAAGATTTAAGTTCAATAAACAATATTGTTAAATTGATTAACTAAACATTTAATTTTCTCTAATACATTATTATAAAATTTTAATTAATTAATTATGGGAGCATTTTATTAATATATGTAATTAATGTTTATTAAAATATGATAATCAATAAAAATTTTAATTTCATTACATATGAATATAAAATTAATAGGGTAAACTTTTTATCAATATTTTTATTACATTAACTGAAATTGATTTCTTAAATTTTTATTGGCAAAGGTGACAAACACTCACCCCCTTAAGGTGTACTTTTGAAATTGTATTCTGAAAAAACTTGACCTCCTGAGTAATGTTTTCTTAAGAACTAGTCGTACGCGAATATTAATTTTTTAGATAACCCACTTCCTAAGTCAAAAAATCTTATATAAAATTTTAAAATTTGGCTTAAAAAATTTTGACAAAATTCTAAAAAAACATATAATTTTCCACTTTCGAATAAATTTTTTGTCTTTTAATTAACCTATCATGAAGAATTTAACATTTATCCTAATATTTTATTTTAAGCAAACTTATAGTTTTTTTTAAATATCATGATATTAAAAATTTTAGGCAATTACATATAATTATAAATTTTTTTAAACTATAAGTTTGCTTAAAATAAAATATTAGGATAAATGTTAAATTCTTCATGATAGGTTAATTAAAAGACAAAAAATTTATTCGAAAGTGGAAAATTATATGTTTTTTTAGAATTTTGTCAAAATTTTTTAAGCCAAATTTTAAAATTTTATATAAGATTTTTTGACTTAGGAAGTGGGTTATCTAAAAAACTAATATTCGCGTACGACTAGTTCTTAAGAAAACATTACTCGGGAGGTCAAGTTTTTTCAGAATACAATTTCAAAAGTACACCTAAAGGGGGGTGAGTGTTTGTCACCTTAGCCATTTTATTGAATAGTCTTTTAAATTGAGTTTTTTAATTAAATTTAAATTATTAAACCAAGAATCATTTATCGAAAAGTATTGAAAAATTTTCCAATAAATTTAACTCCTAATAAATCATCTGAAATATGATTAATTCTTTATAAAATATATATTATAAATAATAATATGTATTTTTTATTTATAATATTATTATAATTATTGTTATGATAAAATGTGCTAATTCCCTTTTTGTTTTCTTTGGTATTTCTTAATTATTGTGACATTTTTACCTTAATATATTCATAAGTTAAAGGTATAAGAAATAAAATAAAAATTGCAGATACTATTGTGAATTTATTTCATCACTAAGGGGAGAATAAATCCAAAGATACATAATTTTTAAAGTATCCTCAAAGTCAAATAATTTTAATTGAAAATGATTCTTAAAATAACAAATTTTTTAATAAAAATAAAAATTTTAATTTATTTCCTTTAGTAATTGAAATCTACAATTAAGTAATCTTAATTGAATCAAAATAATGAGAGACATCAGATAGTTAGTTGTTTAACGAAACTTGTAAGTTACAAAAAGCATATCTAACATTTATATATTCTAGCAATACTAGTGAGCAAGTGATAAGAAAACATTGCACAATTACTCCTTTTACGATTGAGCAAAATTCGAAATCTTTGGAGAAGTTATTCAAGATGTGAAGGATACAGGAAGAACAAACTAGCTGTACTAATTAATAGCTTCAATGAATACTCTACAAATACTTGTGCAATTAATCAAATTCTCACTTTTAACTAAGAAATTATTTCAATTTATTTTTCGTAGTTGTTTTTTAAATTAACATTAATTAAAAAATATTTTGATATCCTACTACCTTATATGAAACAACATATGGATGTTTTAATTAATTCTAGTATTTGAAATATCATAATATGAATCTAGAGCAGACAAAATAAAGTAAAATAGATGCTCTATAATTATCATTACAATATTGTATAATTGATATACATTTAAACACCATTAAATCAGCCAATTAGTACAAACTACAAAAATTTAATCGTCTAAATAATGTTTGTCAATTCCTTCAGTTTAACTATATTACCGAAATTATTGACTAACTAGTGCTTGTGTTGATAACTATTTAATATGAATGCAAAATTAATTTAAATTTGGCGTTATTTCTAATATTCTAAAATAAATAATATGATATTGTAAAATGCAAAAAATGCTAAAAATATTGTAATTACTGAATATGAGGGAATATATTATAGTTCTTAGTATCAATGCTCTTTTCATAGATCAAGAGTTACAAATGTGGAAGTGTTAATTTAATTTAAATCATATATGGATTTAAAGGGTATAATGACAAACTTTAATAGGAAATATTTTTATTAATCAAAAACTCAAGAGTAATTTTTTAGAGAATCGTGAGTATGATAAATGTTGAAGTAATATATAACTATAAATATTTACAAAAAAGTAAAACCCCATTAGAGGGATTGGAAAAATCAGTGGAAGCGAAATTCAAAAAGTGAATAATAATAATACCCTTAATTTAAACTATTAAACGATTAAATATTTAATGTTACAAAACAGGGCAGACTTTTTTACATTTGATGTTTAAGGAAAAAGTTGTCATAGAGAAGCGAAATTAGGTCCATTCGATAGCGCTTTGAATATTAGGAGGAATTCAAGTGATCGGAGCTCAGAGCTCACACCATGGCAAAGTTGCGCTTGATGTACTTTTGTCATTCTCCTGGTCTTTAAAGGAATCAGAACTCTCACTCAACACAGCTGCATCAGGGAATGCCCAGTCTCTCACGAGAAGAAAGACCAGTCTGGAAATTTCATCGCCTGGGAGGAAGCTCTCCTGTTGAGCATTGGCCTTAAGGAATCTCAATATCTAGGCGCGGGGATCAAGTTAGGGGTATTGAGTGGCATCTGGCGGAAGGCATTCAGCTGCTCCACGAGTTGGGAAGAGGAGTGCTCGGACATCAGGACCTCGTCATGAGTCGACAATGGCTGAATGACAAGGGGGTTACGCAAGACCCCGCATCCTTTAATGTTTTGGCCCCAAAAGGAGCGCTAGTCGTTGCGATGGCAGGAAATTAGTTTTTAGTCTCTTAATCAGAGCCGTTGGACACCACTTCTTTGGCCAAGGAGTTGCTCTAAGACAGCATGCTCAAACACATTTGCTACCTACGATGGCCTCCTCAAGTTTCTCTCACATGAGTAGGAGATTTTCTCTGGTGCTTAAACGAATTCATTTAGAGATTTCCTCTGGATCACATAACTTTTCATTTTAAACTCAAGAAACTTTTACACCCAATGTCTGAATTTTAATACTAAGGCACTACAGGAGAAGGGTTTTAAAAAACTCACAGGTCAAAGAAGTGGGGTCCAACGGCTCTGATTAAGAGACTAAAAACTAATCTCCTGCCATCGCAACGACTAGCGCTCCTTTTGGGGCCAAAACATTAAAGGATGCGGGGTCTTGCGTAACCCCCTTGTCATTCAGCCATTGTCGACTCATGACGAGGTCCTGATGTCCGAGCACTCCTCTTCCCAACTCGTGGAGCAGCTGAATGCCTTCCGCCAGATGCCACTCAATACCCCTAACTTGATCCCCGCGCCTAGATATTGAGATTCCTTAAGGCCAATGCTCAACAGGAGAGCTTCCTCCCAGGCGATGAAATTTCCAGACTGGTCTTTCTTCTCGTGAGAGACTGGGCATTCCCTGATGCAGCTGTGTTGAGTGAGAGTTCTGATTCCTTTAAAGACCAGGAGAATGACAAAAGTACATCAAGCGCAACTTTGCCATGGTGTGAGCTCTGAGCTCCGATCACTTGAATTCCTCCTAATATTCAAAGCGCTATCGAATGGACCTAATTTCGCTTCTCTATGACAACTTTTTCCTTAAACATCAAATGTAAAAAAGTCTGCCCTGTTTTGTAACATTAAATATTTAATCGTTTAATAGTTTAAATTAAGGGTATTATTATTATTCACTTTTTGAATTTCGCTTCCACTGATTTTTCCAATCCCTCTAATGGGGTTTTACTTTTTTGTAAATATTTATAGTTGTATATTACTTCAACATTTATCATACTCACGATTCTCTAAAAAATTACTCTTGGGGTTTTATCAAATTGTTGATCCCATTATTTATTTTTGTATTTGTAGTATTGCCATTAATTTTATTAGCTCACTCAGTAGTAAAGCATTGATTCATTAACTAATTAATTTAAACACATAAATAATTCCTCCTTGAATATATTTACGTTTTACTTTTCGTGATATTTCTTATTACCCTTTATTTCATAATTGTACATATACTGATCGATACTGGGATAATTTGTTAATTTAATATTATAATATATTTTGAAATACAATATAAAATATTAAATTGGCCATTTGTCAAAATTTAATTACTATCTTCGTTCTGTCCTATATTTTCACTATTTAAATTTATGAGAATTTCTACTGCATACTTCCTAATATCAATAACTTCAAGCTATGCTTCGCTTTATGTCTTTCTACTGAGTTTGAGATTTAAGAAAATTTGTTGAATTATAGTTAGTTATTATTGTTAAATATTAATTGAGGTCACTTCTAGGATTCTTAATGATTTATATTTATGGTTGTAAATATATTCTTTTAAAAAATGCATGATTTTTCATGATAAAAATTTAATTTAATCTTTTTGTATAAGTTGAATTACTGTTAATAATTTGAGATTACAAAAGTTGATGTTGCATAGAATTCTAAAATTCAGAGGTAGCTTTGTTTCAGTAATTGAAATCACTTAACTATAAATTTTATCTCAATAAGAAGAGAAGAATAATCATGGAAAAATAACGAAATTCACAATTAGTTGTTAATAAAATATATTTTTATAAGATCAATAATTGAATTCGCTAAATATAAATCATGAAAAGAGAGTACATTTAAACTGTTTAACCTAATTCTATGTATAATTATTTTTTTTATTTCAAAGGACACTTAAATTGATGCTGCAAGGAGTTATTATGAAGAGAACATTCAGATAATTACAAATTGTGACTCGTCAGAGAAGATATATTTTATATTGTTTGATTTTTTTATTTTTACGTAAAATATATGGCCTATTTCACTTCTGTAAGCTATTTTCTATCAAACACTTATAGCGAGTTATTCTTATCTTGATTGGAATTAACGAAAACATTATAACCAGCAATCTAATTACGCAAACTGAAGTGTTACAGTAACATTTTCTTAATGCTGCACTCGTTTAAAATAAAATTTAAATAAATAAAATATATATTTCATCGAGTTATTTGATTTTCAGTAGCTTACTAACTGAAATGAAATCGAGTATAAAGCCTAAAAGTCTACTGATAAATTTATTCCATTAATTATAATAATATTTTTATAGATTGTAAAATATGATTAAATGAGTAACTTGCATAGAATAAATTGTATTAAAGTTAAAAGTAATTAAAATTATTGGTAAAACGTTTTATTATCTAACTTAAAATAAATAATCTCAAAGTTATTTATAATAGCTGAAAAGGTTAAATATGATTAAATATTCATAATTTGAACGAATTATAAAAATTATTGGAAAAAACAGCAATGTGACTTGTCTACAAGATTTTTTTTATATTACATAGACTAATCCGCTTTATTCAGATATTTACTTATTAAAAGAAGAATTAAGTTACTAATCTAATTCAATTATTAAAATTTCTCTCCTCATCCATTTGCATTTGAAAAATGAGGATATTAATAAAATATACTCCAAGAAAAATATATGGAGATTATTTTAAATTAGTTTTATAATCGACATTATTTTTTCAGAATCTTAAAACAAATGAAGCTTATTTTTTAAGTATTTAAGACTTTTATTGAAATTATTCTAAGAATTTATCATTATTAAATTTCAACTGCTACTTAACTCCTTTTATAGTATAAATACCTGTTCAATTTTTATCATTTCCACAAAATGAAGCACTTGCACAGATTTGATAATTCAAATCCAACTAGAAATCTAAATAAATTGTCCTTTAATTAATCTCCAATTAAACTTTATAATTTTTTGTGTTCTGGATATATTCAGTAATTAGAGCGTTGAGAGACAATCAAATAAAGCAAGAATAAATACTAATTGCAATTAAAGCCATTGATTATTTAATGCATTTACTATGTTTTTAATGACAAAAGTGATTTACTAAAAAAATAACAACAATCAATTTTAATTGATTATCTAATAAGACCTTGAATAATATAGCATGATTGAAGAAGAGTTTTCTTTCAGAATATTAGTTGATTATTATGTATTTAAGTTTAATTTATATTTCTTTTATGCTTTACATGTTCCAATTATTTTAAATCTCAAAAAGAGTTATTGTTCTCTTTATTTTTTGTTTTTTAGTCTTAAATTCTTTTTCATTTCTTAAATACTTTTTCATCCACCAGATAAATTTTATAATACACATCTAACGGATACTCTCATGAAAAGCTATGAATTAATTTTTGAAATACGAATTAAATATTCATAGATTTATTCAGTATCACAATTTAAATTATTTATATAATATTTTAATTTTTACTTCATATTTCTGAAGAACATACTAAATTATTAAATTAAATATGCAATATTTTAAGCTCATTGGAAGGTAAATATAAGGAGAAGAGCCAATTTAATGCAATGAATCAATTATAACTTGAAATTTAAATAAACCTTTAAAAATATTTAAATTAAGTATAACTGAGCAAATTACATTATAAATGTTAATTAAGCAATCTAAAATTAATAACTTCTAGCTTTTTTACGAATTTATTAGAACAATTTCAACTTAAAGTAGGTGAAAGCATTTTAATTTCAATGTTTATTAGTGTTTTCAGAAATTTTAAGATATCTTCTTTAAATTTATTAAGGTTGCTCAGTTTATTTCGTAAGAGTGAAAGCTGAAGTAAAGAAAATAGCAGCAACAACTGCTTAAACTATAAAAGAAAGTAACATTTGTCAACTTAAAAAACAATTTAAGATAAAATATGTATATTTATTTTTATATAGGAAAAATTTAGAAATATTAACTAAAAGGATTAAGGCAAGGTTTGGAGCTGCTGTTGATAAGATCAAATACTAAATGTGGTGTATAATAAGGGGCATTAAAACGAGAGATTTTTTGCGACAAGTGACTGCTCTAAGTCGTATACGATAAATGTAATCCTTAAATATCCTAATCTTAATAAAACTGAATGTAGATTTGTTATAGGAATCAGTGGAACTAAATGAAAGATTTCCGCTACAACAACCAAAGTCAAAGAGCAGTTAAATGTAAATAGGAATAATAATTAATTAAAGAAGAATATCTCGCAAACAATCAAAGTTATATAGCCTAAATTATATCAAAATCTATGAATAAGTCGAATAAAGATTCTTTCTTTACTTAATTAATTTATAAAAGGGTAGTTATTTAGCTGGATAGCGGATTACTGATCTAAATAACTAACAAGAATGATATTAATGAAATAGTGCTAAAAAGTAATTGAAATAATAATATTTATTAGAGGATGAACTACATTTGTTCTATTGATATTAATTTTACCTGCATTAAACGATCTGCCACATTATTTTACATATTAGAAGTACATTATTTAAACATAATGAAGAATAAGATAAATAGTGGTAAGAATATTAAGTTAAAGAAAATAGTAATATTCTAAAGATTAAATCAGTTTGATTAAAAACCTTAAACTTATAGCATATAGATTAATATTTTTAATGGAATAATGAATCAAAACACTCATAAAAAATTATAATTTAATTATCGATATTAATAATTAACTAGCTAGTTGTGATAATGCTAGAGAATTAATACAAAATTGGAATTGATTACTCTTTAGAAAAATTAAAATCTCCATCCAAATATGATAAAGAAGCTGATAAATCATTTGATAAGAGAAAAAGAAAATTATTAAATTTCTTCGATTTAATTTAGAACATGCTAGGGCGTTAGGTCCCTAATTAATATTCAAAAATATAAAAATATATTCATATATTTGTTTGGGGGGGGAAAGTTTCCTGCACCGGTTTATTATAAAAAAAATTTTTTTGGTTAGTTTCCTGCACTAAATTTTTTTTCATTTTTAGAATTCGATTTTTATCACATTTATCAACAAAATCTTTTACTAATTTTTTTATATATTATTACTTAATCTATTCTTCAATTAATCAATATCTTTATTAACATGGAATCTAATCACCATCCAAGCAAGGATAAAATTTATCCACTATAAAGATTTCATCTGATATTAGTAGACTTCTGTATCTCAACCATAATATTGTTCTCTCTGTACTAATGAAATTCCAAACATTTTATTCAATTATTGTTAAAATTCTAATTATTTCTTTCAATCATATATAATATTAGATAATTTTTAATACTATATTTTCATGCAGTTCGCACATGATTTAAAAAATATCTTAAAATCTATGGGTTGTAAAAGAAATTTATTGTTAAACTTATGAAATTTTACATTTAAAAAAGTGCAGGAAACTATCACGAGTGCAGGAAACTTTCCCCCCCCATTTGTTTCAATAAATTCTAAGAATGACTAAGGTCATAACTCAAATTTAAATTACAAAAATCCAAAAAGCAGAATTGGCATCAACCAATTAATTATTTAATCTGAAAACATTCATTATGAGATTCATTAAATTAGTAAAATCAAAATTTTAACAATTAAGGTATAACCCTAGCAGTTCTTATGCAAAGGGCTAAGAATACTGAAAGATATATACTTTTTAAATTGATATTCGATTTTAACAAAACTTAAATTATATCGGAATTAAAAAATTTCCACAGCAATAAGATTATAATCATTAAAAATAAAATATGTATTTCAATGCGAAAGTTTCTTTCAGTTCCTTCAAGCTTATAATTTTTTAAGAATTAATTATTCACTATCAATTTAATCAGAATATACTTTGGAAACAGAGCAATGTAAGCCAAATAAATATGGGAACTTTCTTAAAAATATAAATAAAACAAAAAACTGAAATATTAAAAAAAGTTAATAATATAAAAAATATCAATATCATACATGTTATTATTTACTAATTTGATTACAATATTAGCTTAATCAATTATAAATATTTAGATCATTAACTAATAAAAATACAAAGTTTAAAACATTTCAGGGGAAGCTCCATTGGATTAAAACGAACTGTTAAAATTTATTTCAAAAGTTCATCATGACATTAATATGTTAGACTTTATCGCAGCTTTTGATCAAGAAATAATGTCATGTCATTTTAATAAGACAACATAATTAAATGAAAATATGAAATATAGTATATTATGCCAAATGATAGTTTACTAATTCATACATTATATTTAAAAGTTTAATTAAATAGTAATAAATTTAAGAATAATTAAAATACACTAATTTTATTAAAAATATAGTTAACTACTGATTTTCATTTAAAACTTTATCATTATATTTCATAACCTGTACAAACCTTTAACTTAATTCTAGTAAATTTGAAAACTAATAAAAAGAAACTAAACTTAAACTTCGATATATTTGAATGTAAGAATATTCAGCAACTGCATTCTATCACTTATTTAGAAAAGCTGAATATTATTACAAGGATAGATATGGCTATGCTGAGGATGTTGCAGAATAAAAAATAAATAGTGGAAATCTTAGTTTAATTACAAATTTCATACACTAAAATCACATATAGATTCTTACTATTAATTTGTATGAAATAGCTTAGATTGTTATCGGGAATTAAATATGAATTATTACATATATTAGAAATAATGTTTAGTAAAATACATCAACTTTCTGCATAATTTTAATCATAAATAGTATTTTAATATCACAACAAGAACCATTAACTTTTAAATAATAAATCACCACTAAATTGGAGTAGATAATAAAGGAAGGACTTTCTTGAAAATATTAATTGCTGATTAAACTTTATTAATATTACCTAATAAGTTAAAAAGAGTGCATTTCTTATTAATAAAAGCCATTATTGCTATTAATAAATTAGTGCTCTTGTTATTTATTATAGTTATTTCAATTATTTTAATTGCATTCAATAAAACAAATTTGATGCATTGATTTTATATTTACATAATTTTAATCTATCAGTGTTGACTTATTCTTAATAGACCCTATTTCAAATCTTTACTAGTAATCCTTACTACTTAGACATAATATTAATTAAATATAATTATTTTGCTTATCTTTCTTATTTAAAATTATCCACTAATTAATATATTAAAATTTAAATTTACCATGTGAACATCTCCTGATCAAATCATATAGGGTAACTCCCCTTGGAAAAGATGGATTGGATCGGCAAAAATTAAAATATGAATATCTGAATATCTATCTGGCTGACTTAAGCCCCACTATTATTTCCCCATAAAGAATTGTTATTTTTATTTTGCTAATTACTTATTATTTTATATGTCTAGAATTTTGAAATATCAAAAGCATTAAAAATAATAACTTAGTTAGACTGTCTGTATTAATTGCGATATTTTATTATTTATCTTCTATCATTTCCTTTTTCTACTTTTCTGTCTTAAATTTAAAACAGGTAACTAAATTTGTATTTATTGTGTGTAATTTAATTTTAAAACAAACTAAATAATAATTAGGCTAAGTTCGAGTATAATCTTATAATAATTTAATAAAAGTATGATACCCTTTTGAATCTTTAATCTCAAACTGTCGTGATTGATTTACTTTACCACTATAATTTATTGCCTATGACGAGCCTAAAATCATTGTTGGGAAGTTATTCTCTTCCTAGTTCAAGTCTTCCATCTTGTTGCCTCTTCTACAAAGTTTATTGTGAATTGGCTCTGAGTTTCTAAAACCATCATCTTCATCGTCGACATATTGTTACTCTTTATATCTATCTCTCGTGTCCTACCTTCAAGGCATCTGCCATCTGGCATTGTCTTGTTCTCTGAAGGCATCTCAACAATCTCTGCAATGTCAGTAGCCAACTATGCATCCTCTACTTTAGTTGCCATCGTCATCGTCTCTTCTCTGGTGCTTCTCTGGCCATGCATCATCAATAATACCCCCCATTTACTGGTTTATCATCTCCCTTTGACTTATTCATCAGCTGGAGGCTTGTCTTGATATAGTGCATCTTCGGCCTTTTTTGTAATTCAGTTATGCAAAAAAGTAAGAGGCGGAAAGTAGAATTGGGAGCGGCCAGTGGCACCACGCGATTCTCCGTTAAATTATCTACGGAGGTGAACCTCCGGCTCTGAAAAATGTCGCGGGGCCGAGATAATTAACAAACAATATTTGGGGTCCACCCTATGGTATTGATCGAACGTTCTCTGCACATTTTCTGGATTTATTTGTGATGCAAATGATTTAAGCTAGTGTATTTCATTCGATTCTCTTTTGCCTTCTGCTCCTTTCCTCTATTGACCAGTGAGCTTCCCCATGTGTGCAGTGATATACCCTTGGCTGATACCCATACTGTCTAATAGAATGAGATCAGTCTTGATACTTGAAGTGGTAGAGGCTAAGCTAAGGATTCCTGCCACTTCTATTGCAGAGTGCTCTCTGGCTTCTTTGCTTTTGCACATCTCTAAGCCATTCGTGCGTTACATTAACCTCCAAAGTACCAGTGTATGAGTGAGTATCTAACTGTTAGTGACCATTAGCCTGAACCCCATCTAAGAGAGCAGCGAATGCAAACCTCTCTATCACTATTTCTCTTTCAGTAATTAAGTTTACACAACCAGCCTTAGCTCTAATGCAGTTGCCACATCTTGCGCTTATAACTCATAATTCACCAAAGACTACTAGACAAATGCTTTCACCATCCTCCCAACTGCCCATAGAGTCACAAGTATTGTCAGTATCGCAAGAGACGGTCATATGATTGTTGAACGATACGGCCACTGGTATGCTTTCTCAGCTTTGCGATGTTGATGCTTGTAATGGAGTGGCAATCAAGGGAGAGTACTTCTATATGATGACTTTGTTCCATCCTTACACTGTGGCATGCTGGAGACCCTCATGCACCGCCATGTTGGGCAGACGTCGAACTGAGCTGACTCTAGAACATCTATGTTTTCCTCTTCACAGGGCCGTGTAGGATGAGATAATAGAGAAGCTCTTTATAGCTGCTAGTAATCTAATATAATTAAGGTGATAAAATCATTAGGATCAAACTTATAGTTTTTTTAGCTTTATAATTCTTGAAGACTCCCCTATAATTATTTATATATAATGTAGTACTATAACTTTATTAAAAGCTATCAAATAATCTATAATATTAAAAATATTAAATTAATTTGAATTCTAAATTTAAAATAACAACCACCTTATTCTTAAACTATTTAAACTTTTATCTTTATTATTTAACAAAAAAAGTTAAAATTTATAAAAAAAACAGAGTTTATAAACTTTAACTAAATGATATCAACTGTATTATTAATTCATTCATTAGTTAAAATATTTTTTTGAAATTTTCAAAATTTAAATCAATTGAGAAAAGTTGCCTAGAATTTTTCGATTTTTTTATATTTTCTTAAATACTTAATCAATTCATTTACTATTATTAATACAATAATATATTACAATGATAAATATTTTATAATCCAAAATCTTAATTGTTATTAATCATAATTTAATCACCCAAATTATTGTAATAAAAAAGGGTTATAATCTTCAGTGAAACTATAGTTAAATTATCAAGAATTAAAATCAAATATTTATGAATAAGACATAGTATAGATTTATAATTTAAACTTACTCAATTGAATTTTAAATAAATATTAGTACAATAACTAATTGGTAAGATGATAATCAAGCATAATAATTTTTGCAAATATCAACTCTTTCATATAAATAATTAAAAGGTGGTTAAATTGCATAATAAATATATGTCAATAAATATTATATATTATCGTTGATTATTAATACAGTAACCAATTTATATAATTCATATCAAAAATTTAATTATTGACGTGATGAGATGAGTAAATAAGTTATAAAATATAAGCAATTCATTTAAAATGAATACTGTCAATTCTTTTCCAGAAATAAATAAATAACACATTAGAAGGAAGTTATATCACATAAACAAATCAATCAAAAATTAATATTAGAAAAAGTATTATAATTTAAAAATTATTAAATATAAATAAATAATATGTTAAAATATTAAATTAAATATTATTGAATTTCGCCAAAGTGACAAACTCTCTTAATTAGCATAATCTGATAGGTACCGAGGAATTATTTTGAGAATAGAATTTTCCTGATAATATTTTTTAGCTTTGGCTTATAAAGATCACCATTTACCTTCATTATAAATTAATAGGCAATCTTAATTTATAATGAAGGTAAATGGTGATCTTTATAAGCCAAAGCTAAAAAATATTATCATGAAAAATTATATTCTCAAAATAATTCCTCGGTACCTATCAGATTATGCTAATTAAGATGATTATAAGAAAATGTCACACAATTTTAATGGCCAAATTTTATCATTTTATATATGATTTTTAACTTAGCCAATGTGTTATCTCGAAAACTAAAGTCGGCCACAATCAGATCTTAGGAATACTTTGCTCAAGAGGTCGAGTTCTATAAGAGTACATTTTTAAAAGTATTACTTTTGAGGGGGTGATGTTTGTCATCTTAACTATAAATTTAAATAAGAATATTATAAGCTAAACTATGTAATTAAATCAAGAATTAAAAAATTTTGGAAATGACAGGAAAAGGTTTGAACCTTTATTCCCACTAATAAAATAGCAATATTCTATATTAAACTTGAATTACATTTCCAATACTTGAAAGTCCAAAGTTTCACGCTTACTAAAGTCAAAAAAGTTATTAAGAATTATCCAATAAATTATTGCAGTCTCATTAAATATTTTTAAACTCAAATATAAAAAAATAATTTGGCATGTGTAAGAGAAAGGTTGAACCTTTATTTCTACTATTGTTAAAATAGATAAAAATTGGAAGCAATAGAAATTGATAAAGAATAATTAATAATTTTGTAATTACAACTGTCTTGAATTAGGAGTATTCTTAATACTAATTTTATTTAGATTAAATATTAAATTAATTTATAAATACACAATATATATATCAAAAGTGGTCAGGTGGTCTGGCAGAAGTTTTTGTGGTCTACCGAAATGTAAGATCCAAAACCCCATTATTACCAATGTGTAGAACTACAATGTAAACAACATACCGGAGACCAGAGATGGAACCATAAATACAGGAGCGCGGTTCCAGAGGCGCTGTCAATGTTACTAATGAATCATGATCGAGAGGCATTTATGGGGAGCACAGTCACTGGATGAGTACATTCGGAAGTAATCACACGATGTGTCCCAGTTAGCAGCAATTGCAAAATTCATACAGCTCAATCAAAACACCAAAACCCAATAGTGAGATTTATAAGTGCTTTGATTTGTAGGGTATAGTTGGGGTTTTATTGGGGTTAGTACAGAAAACACAGGTTTTATTTTAATTTAATTTATATTTTAATGAGTATTAGTGTACTTAATTTAAACAATTTTTATCTGCTAATCTTTATGGTATCTCTTTAACTTAGCTCTCTTTAATGTTTCAAGTATATCTTCTAATGATGATCTTGGATATGCTGGAGCTCTTACTATGATCATCTCAACAATTTTCTTAATATCAGTGTATACATCTTCTTGCTTTATATGTTTAACAGCCAAGCTTAATGATTACTTTTCTTGCTTTGTTCCGAAGTAAGACATACTTTCCATATCGCACTCTAAGATAATTGCTGCTACCGCCCAGACATCCCACTAAACAGAGCCATTTGTTCACTTCTCTCTTATTGGGAAGCACCCAGGTGTGGCTAGTACTTTAGCTAAAGTCACTTTTTCTTACCTAATTGCTCTATTGAAATAAATGACTACTATTCTAAAGGACAGAGATTTAGCATTACATTTTCTAGCTTAAAATCTTTATGAAAATACCCCAGATCATGGAGCTCTTTAACACCCTTGGTCATTTCCGTGAGTATCTCATTCAAGTCATCTGGGTATCTATTATGGTAGAAATAATCTCTTAGAGTCATTTAAAACTTCTTAAGTCGTAGTGCAATTAAACCATGTCCAAGAAAAACTCCATCGAGTTTAAGCAAGTTCTTGCACTATCTTTTATGAGCCTCTCTCGGTACAATGTATTCATTTGCAAACTTAATCTAATATTGCTCGTTCATAATTAGATACTTGAATGGATATACTTTGTAAGCGAATTCATCAACAACTATAACTTTTACCTTGTTTGGTACGTCAATATTTAAATGGATCTCAACACAGCTGCTTATATCAACTGCATTTCATGCAGGAATATACATTGCTCGCTCTTATAAGCATGCTATATACATACCATTTGCTGGTTGGTTCATAGAATCCAATCGCTTCTATATCTTAAGTCTCTCCTACTGTTCTTTTTATGACTCAAGATAGTCAATTTTTCTTTTAGCAGGTACAAGCTTTTAAGTCTCCTCATCTTTAATAAGGAATTCGCTTAAATGATGCTTTTGCATATGTCTCTTTACTTTAGCTGAGTGAGTATAAGACTTCATGCATGTTGTGCACTAATATCTACCATCTACTTTATCATGCTTATAGTAGATCTTAGCTCTCCCAGAGTGCACCTCTTTGATATGCCTCTTCAAGCTAGACTCAGTTGAGAAGAAATTTTGGCAGTCTTCACATTAAAATGTTTTAATTTTTTCTATTGGTTGCTGTTCCTTATCTTCCTCAATCAATTCAACTTATGTTTAAACTCCCATCTCTACACGCTACTTCTTGTTTTAAACTTAAATTTTAAAGACCTCAACTTCAGCTTCAAACTCTAAAGCTCTTAGCTCAACCTCCTTTTCAATATAAATTACTTCTGGTTTCTTGGAGGAGCCAAAGTTTAGCAATTATTAACCTGTTCCAAGAGAAACTGCCTTACGATTCAAGTTAGCCGCCATGATTAAATTCAAATTTAAATTACTATTATTAATGAGTAATAAATTCTCTAGCTAAAGTATAGTTAAGCAGGAGTTTACCCTACAGCAATAATGGTTGATTTTGAAGTGTTAGATATCATATTTATACTTATTTTATTGCTATAAATTTTCTAATTTCATGCTTAATATTTTTAATTTTGGTACCAACTTCGAAAAAATTCAGGTTAGTACTGGTACCAATTAGGTTTTGAACGATTTTGGAACTTTTCCATTAAAACCTCATTAGATTAAAATTAGGTACCAATTAAGTTTTGGTACTATTAAATCGGTACTAATTAAAATTAAACGGATTAAGTACCAGTACTAATTAAATTTAAACAAATTTAGTACTTATTTAATGGAACTAAATTGATAAAAATGGAGCTCAATCTCTGCAGTTTGTTACAGCTTCTGCAAACTTTCTCCACGTATCTTTGCAGGATTGACCTCCTATAAGATGCCCATATTTAATAGTAAGATTTTAAACAATAGGATACAGAAGTCTATAAATTATAGTTTGAAATTCATTAATAGGAAGAGGAACAAAGATGGAATCACTCAATGATCAAATGAAAATGGTTGAAGCTCAAGAAATGATCTCAAGATTCAAAAAGTAAAGAAGATCTCTATTGATACATAACTTTATATGGTAATATAATCAGATGACTATTAACATTTTATACAGTTGGTTTATTCCTTCCAACGATGGAAGGTACCAAAATTTTATTCTTGAAAGCAATACTTTGTGAGGAGAAGAAAGCTTTTAAAAATAAAGAGATTAAACTAATCGAAATTCCCAACTACCCTGAGATTTCAGTCACTAATCTTTATGAGGATGCCATGTAAGATGAGGAAGTGGTAGTTTACCTTCCTACCAAGAAAAAACTCTCTAATAAACTACCAGAGAGGAACTTTTCTTTGGTGTTCTTGGTACAATAAAAGAGGAGTATCTCAGAGAAATAATTGAAGAAGCACATAAGAACGATATTCTATCTCTACTGAAGATTAAAAGAAGCAAGGCATACTTATAAGCGAGACTTAGCTTGCAGAGCTTTTCATTCCTCTCTAGTAAGCTTTGATTCATAACATTTTAGGGAAACCTGGAACTCTTATATTAATAATGAAAGAGCATGCGATTTTTCACAGAGAGAGAAAGTCACAGACTATTCATGAAGTGGCAAGAGACTCTACAAAGAAATTTAAAAGCCAGATGAAATGAACATAGATGCAGGAGCTGGCACTAAGAGAAAAAATATGAGCCCAAGCAATCCATAAGAAGATAAGAAAAAAGAGAAGCCAAATCCCTTTCTGGGTTAATTTAATATGTGAACTTAGTCATTCATTTAAATCTAAAACTTATTTATAAACATTCATTCTTCCTCTCTCGCACAAATTGTTGTCTTATCTACGCTTACTCTCTTACAGCTGCTTTGAATCAAGTCTACTGTATCGATAGGCAAGTCATGCATAAGATGATAGAGCAGCAGCTTCTTGTAGTGAGTCTTGATTTAACTCCAGTAGAATTCAATTCCATTAAATTATGGGCTATAAGGAACGTTGTATACAGGAGTTATGTTTAGCTCTTCATAAGCTTTCTTAGACTCCTTAGTCTTATGAACTGAGAGGTTATCAACAAACATGATGATCTCTTGGTTACTATACTTCTCTCTGAGCTTATGTAGGAACTCTATATACTACTCTCGCTTAATAGAGCGAGGGTGAATAACATAACTCTCTAAGCCTGAATCTTCACTTATACCAGCTAAAATTGCATGGGTGACTACCTTCACTTTTTAATCATAGACTTCTATATTATCATACTCCTTATACCAAGACTTATCAATAAAAGTGTTGAAGATGAATACAGCTTCATCAGCGTGTATGAACTTGATGTTACTCGTAATAGCTCTCTGCATTTAATCATATATATAGTCTAAATTATTACTATAAAATGGCACTGTAAAATCAATCAATCTCTTCATTCTGTTGACATTCTTGAAATTAATACCATTTCTACTATTAATATTTGCTATAGTCTAAGGAGAGATAAGCATGTCAGGAAACTTACGATGAAATATCACTGCTCGTTAGTCAAGAGGAAAGTGAGCCCAATACTTTAATGTCCTAGAGTCACAGAGATAGTCAATATGGTGCTGTGAGAACTTTTATTTTCTTGCAGGATGTTTCAAGAGCCTGAGTTATATTGCTAAACAGCTAACGAGCAATGAAACCTAACAGTTGAGGCACTCTTACGTATGAGTCTAGCAACGGCTGTATAATTCAGTACTGGTTTGACTTAGTCTATATTAATACTTGTACCATACCTAAGCTTAAGCAAAAAAACTAAATATTACTCATCATAAATAGACCCTAAATTTCGCTAATTTCTATTTCTCATTTTGAAAATTGGTCTAATTTCTCTACTAACCCAATGAGACCTCAACTATACCCTACAAATCAAAGCGCATATAAACCTCACTATGGGGTTTTGAGTGAACTACGGTGATCAATTGATCCAGAAGTCCGGTGTCGCCATTAAGGAGAGGGTACCAATAATTAATCTCACTAAGAATACATTGCCGATCTTAAGAAAAACGGTGATGACTCCAGTACCCCCATGATGCAGATCTAAAAGCACTCGGTTATCTACACATTCTCGATGCTCTGTTAGAGCTCCTAATTAAGCGCTAGAACAGTAAGATTCACAGCCTGTGGATATACGAGCCAACCAATACCGGGAGTCCGGTTCCTCTAACTCAAGATTTCAAGCCGATCAGGGAGCCAAGAAGGCAGGCGTTTAAGAACACATAGTCAGTAGTCAGAGACAGAGGAGAGATGTCAAGTGAGTGAACGCTGTATTGACTACATCTAACATTGGTAATAATGGGGTTTTGGATCTTAAATTTCGGTAGACCTCAAAAACTTCGGCCAAACCATCTGACCACTTTTGATATATATATATATTGTGTATTTATAAATTAATTCATTATTTAATCTAAATCAAATTAGTACTAAGAATACTCCTAATTCAAGACAGTTGTAATTACAAATTATTAATGATTCTTTTTAAATTTCTATTACTTCAAATTTTTATCTTTATTAACAAAAATTATAAGGAGTTCTACGATATAAATTTGAAATACACTTTCAATACTTGAACGCCCAATGATTCACGTTTTCAAAAGTCATCATAAAAGTAACGGTATTGACTTCTAGCTCTCACTTCACCCCTCAGTTCTCACACAAGCCGTCCACCTCTCACTGTGTCGGCCAGCACTCACTTAGAGTCTGTGAGCTATCACATACTCAGCAATTGTCGACGTGCTCTACCACACCAAATAATCATTAAGCTAGAATAGCAAAAAAATAGCACAATTAGACCATAAAAATATCATTTCTATAAGACGACTTTGTTGAATAAATTTATTTTATGAAATTAATTTATATTGCTCCAAATTTATGGAAATTATGTATGAATTAAACTAATTTAAGAATGACAAATTTATCCAGAATAATTTTTTGTCAATCCAAATTTTCAAATAATCATACATTTTTCATTATTTAATTTGAAATATGGAGCCTTTTTAAATAATATTTCAAATTATGTGCTTACTTATCACAAGTTTTTGAATATATAAATTATCCACCCAAAATACCTCTTTGCTATATTTAAACTTTCCTTAACAAAATAATCTAAATTCTGTAGCAACAAAACATCTATGAGTAAATGATAATGAATCAGATAGTTACCTAAATTATTTTATTATCTATCTAAAATTTACTCCTCACAATACTCATATTTTTTCTCAATCATACGCTTTCAATCAATAACTCCAAACCAACATCTAGTGACAAACAAATTTATTAATTCGAAAGAAAAATAGCCAATCTATTAATAATAAGAAAACAATAGAAGAACAATGATTTAGGTTATAAAATAAATAAATCTCGTATATTTTAATTCTAGTTAAATTCTTGCTCTAAACTTAGTGATCATTACTATAAATTCTTTGTAGTCATGATGCATAATCAAGCATATTAGCCAAAATATAAGTCGAACCCAATGAAAGTCATCACTCTTAATAAATAAAAATTTTTCTATTTACTAAACCAGACTTTCCTATACCCCGCAATAGACATGAAACAAATTCAACTATATATCGCTAACACATTAAAAATTGGTGAAAGCTTAAGATAATAATCGTCAAACTATATTCCCGCTATTTTTTCAATTCAAAGTAGAACTGCACATATGTCTAATTTTAGTGGATAAAGCAATCGTAATAAGAATGAAGGCGATCGACCACACAATAAAATTCATCCATTATTTAAAAGTAATTTCTTGGACAAGGTAATTAGTGCCAGATATATGCATAAAAAATATGTCTTTGACCTATTTTTTAAAGTATTAAATTAAATACCCAGCAGTTCCTATTACAGCAAGAAGTATTTTCTAATCAAACATTATCAGAGTTGCAATAAAAATTAGAAAAAGAAATTCTTTAAAAATAAAGGAGATTTATTTTAAATTATCATTCAGACAACTTATATTAATTATTTTAAGTGAAGACAGAATAAATTGACACATAATCCTTATCTTCAGAAATAAAATTGAACTAGTCAATTACAATGCAAATAATATTAAAATCATTGAGAATTAAAAAATGAGGTATGATAGTTATATATGTAATATTAAATTAAATATTATATTTAAAATTTTTTTGACATAATTATAATTTACTATTTAGGTATTTTAATTTAATTATCATAATTTCTCAAATAATTAAAAAAGATTTTCGGTTTTATGTTAAGTAAATTATAAGAATATTTGAAAAATTTCAAAGTCGTCTTATAGAAATGAGAATTTTAATGCCTAATTGTGCTATTTTGTTGATATTCCAGCTTGATGATTATTTGGTGTTGCAGAGCACGTCGACAATTGCTGAGTATGTGAGAGCTCACAGACACTAAGTGAGTGCTGTCCGACACAGTGAGAACAGAACGACACCTGTGAGAGCTGGACGGCGTGTGTGAAAACTGAGGGGTGAATTGAGAGCTAGACGTTAACACCCAAAAGTAATTAAGAATTGTCAAATAAATTATGGCAGTCCCATGAGTTATATTTTTGAATTTAAGGAAAAAAATATTCGACATGTGTAAGAAAAGGTTTGAACCTATATTCCAACTAATTAATGAAATATCTACGATTATAAACTCGAATTGCACCTCAAATCATTGAACTTTCTAAGTTTACTTTTGTTAAACACATCTTTAAAATAGATTAAGTTTTTTAAATAAATATTTAGGAGTCTCTTATAGTTTAAAAAAATTTTAGGGCACTTTATTATCAATTATTTTCCTTCAAAACTTGTAATTTATTTTCTAATCTTTATTATTTAACTCTTATTTATTTTTTCATATTTACTTAATTAGTATTACAAATATATTTTTGTTTACATAATATATCTGACTGAATTTTATTTAAAATTAATTTTATCTTATAATTTATATTATTATAATTTATTTTTCCTTATTTTATTGCTTATAATTTATAAGCATTTATTTAAATTAGTAACTAATATTTTAATATACAATATATTTTCACATAAAGTATATATATCTTAATGCAAAGTAATTTTTATCTTTTTTAATTTTTTCTTTGTTATAAATTAATTTGAAAAAAATGGATATATAAAATATATTAAACATAAACTATTTTTTATATTGATAACTTGATTGCTTTGAACTTAATAAGCATCAATTTAATTATATTAATTTTATTTTTTATCTATTTTTTTTCATTTAGCATTTTCTAATGATTAATTATATGTACATCTAATTTAGCAATTAATTTATTATTATATCTGATAATCTTTTATGATATTTTATATTGATCTAGCATTTACTTATTTGGAGACTTTCTTGATTATTAAAATTGAAAAGCTATTGTTAAAATATTATTACGGTATTAATAATCATAATCCTAGAAGCAAGTAAAGTCTTTCATCGTAATATCTTTTGAAGCATCATATTTTATCTCTACATCATTATCAACTAACCCTACATTTTCTTCTGTATTTGTCATCATGATTTTCTCTTGACTCGATCTCTGTTGGTTCCTCTTTATCAGTAATATCATCATTTACTAACTTCTCTTTCATATGATTTCATAAGTGAATCTTTGAATTGGGAGTTGTCAGGGGCACATCTCAATTCTTTATGAAAATGAAGGGAGATTGAATGTCGGACAAAGAAAAGTGTTATTGAATTCGAGATTAGTGTTGATCAGGAATATGGGAGGAGGGCCATGTCATACCATTTAGTCAAGCGCCTTTAGCACATTTATAGTTCTCAGTCAGCACTTAAACTCAATTCAATTAAGCTTACCCTGTAATCCTTTGTTACTGCTGCCAATTTCCTCTCATGACGACTCGCTGTTCTCTAACTTGCAGTTATAGAATACTTTTGTAGATTATCCATCTGACTAAGGAATTTCAAAGAAGATGAAGTGAATTTGCTTATGAGGAAGAATTTAGTACTGCACTAGTTGCTTTACCGACTTATGGGTTCACATCGACTCAGCCACTTCAAAGCTCAAATATGATTAATTCATATCAAGAAGAGCACACTTAGATGCCGAGATAGTCGTAATTTATATTTAATGAGCTGCATATATCAATATTTTTATGAATATTCAAATTGTAAAAATAAATAAATAACTGATATTATACACAAGTATTTTATCATTTTTTTAAACAATTTTTTATACTTAATCTATAGTTATTAAAGGTTAGTTAAAGTAGGAAAAATTAATTAACGTATTTTCCCACTTTTCATATTAACATATTTTAATATGCATTTATGACTATTGCTTATAATAATATTTTGATTTTTTAAAATGTAAGTATATATCTAATAATTTTGATCATCATTAATTAAAATATATAATTATCTAATTTAAAAATCTTAACTATTAATTATTGATAATTCATGATTCAAAATAAAAGAAATACAGAAATTATTGCAATTTAACTTTCAATTTCTTTTAAAATTACTTAACTTATATCGAAAAATTTAAAATTTACTTAATATAACAATTGTATCAATATTAATTATCAAAAAATTAAAAAATTCAGACCAATATATAAGCATTAGTACTAATAAATATTTCTTATTTTTGACATTTTAACTTTGAGTTTATTAATTATCATTATTTTTATTTTAACTTAATTCATGCTTTCAATATAATATTAGAATAATTAACGAATTATATCTTTCTTTAATTCACTAATTCAATTTATATTTTAATAATTGTATAAAGATTTTTACCAATAGTACTCTTTCAGTCATTTTTACAAAGAGGATTATTTTTGCTGAATAAGATCTCAAAACGAAAGTGGGCAATCATGTATATCTAAGTGATATTATTAGGTTTAACGTAATTACTGCATTTGTTGGAGGATGGGCTTCAAAATGTCTAGATCATAGTGGTGTAGTTAACTAAAACCATATCATTTTTAAGCAAAGTATCTTCTCATGTTCCTCATAAAATTGAATGTAAATGATTTTCTTCTCAACTATTGGTAAAAACATCATCTAAATTATATTTGGAAATCTCAATATGACATTAATTGCTTGATTGTAGCATATTGCTGATTAGCTTCAGTCAGCATATGCATGCTTAAGATTAAATTGCCAAGAAATTCGGAAGTCGATCATATTTAGTCGTATTAGCAGGAGATATTTTCGCAATTTCAATGCTTTGAGATAATATTCGGATACTTTGAAATTTATGGCAAATTCTTAATAAACCAAGCCTATAGTATGTTATTGACCATTTATTACAGCTAAAGTGATAATGCACTAATTATTTAAATGTTGATAACTAATCTAATATCAAAATAATTTAACTTTGCTGGGCTGCTTTTAATTTTGCTTTTCACTTATTTATCACAGTCTTTTATTTTATTTAATAGCATGTCAACATAAAAATGGTTAAAATATTCATCAATTTATTTTTTGTTATTATTTAAATATAATATTTGAACAATTAAAAATATGGCTAATACATAAATTATATAAAAGATAGATCATATATAATGAAGTAATATTTTGGGGTTTATATTCAAATAAATTATCATACTAAAATGTTTATGAATATTTGAAAGAGGTATTCAACTACTTGATTTATTTATCTTAAGAATATTAGAATAATTTTAATTTAACATTTAAATTGTAATGGAGACTCAATATATATTAAATTTATTTTTATTTATCTTTGTTTTAATATGATAAAACCACAAAAGGAAAACCTATTTAGTGGAATATTGATAGTTTTAAATTAATAAACAATTTATAAAACAATTGAATAAATTAATAATAAATCACCCATCTACAATTTTGTAGTAGTACTTCTTCCTCTCTCTGGTCATGGTTGAGCTAGCTGTCACATTGCCTTGGATGTGGTAGTTGAGTAATATCTTTGATGGTGACATTGCCTATATTTGTTGGTCATCTCATTGAACCAGCAATTAGTAAAGTGATCAATGATTATTCGAGGGGCCCTAGTATTCACTATGAAGACTGTTTGCAACCCTGAGTACACCTTGCCTTGGCTTATTTCTGAAAACTTCTCGATCTAGAGTTGAAGATATCCACTTGGACCTAGCTGAATTAGTTATGTTGTCAGAGATACTTGCGAATCAGTAATAGGATGCTTTCATGAGCTTCTTTTCTGCTCAGAGTAATTTCAAAGCTTAGCAAATATATATAATTATATTATTTAATATGAAGAGAAGAAGAGGAAGTTTACACTAAAACAAACAGACATGTTTGATTATAAAAAGGGCTGGACCCTTCTATAATGATTAATCACTGTCATATCCTGGGAGCTCTTGTGGCCCCGAAGAAGATTAATTATTATCATTATTATTATTCAATAGATCTTTTTATTTTTAATTATACATTGAATAGGCAATAAAAATATAATACGAAAAGTTAACCTAGCTTTGAAAATTAGTGTTGCTCACGTTATCCTGAACCAAGTATCTGCAAAAGAGATGAATCTGGGCTTATTCAAGAGCTCTTTAAAAGACGCTTAAGCAACTAATCACAACCCAACAAAGATGTATTTTCTATACGGATTGCCACCGATCTCTAAACTTCCATAAGTATTTTGTTATTTATCTTTGTGTTCACTTGAAGTCGAAGGAATCTGAGAACTCACTCCACATAGTTATTTATGTTATAACTATCACAAGAATTATTATGCATATAACGCTTTACTAAACTAAAATTATTACTATTGCTGCAGCTGCTTGAAATTTCTTGTAATTTAATTATTATTCAAAATACTCTAGGATTTAGCTTGTTGTTAATTTTCTCCTGCTGTTAGTTTTTATTATTGTTATTTGTAATATTAAGTGCTATAAATTTAATTTGCTGGTCTTCCCACACTTGATTGTTACAAATTGCTATTTTATGGATTAACTGAAGTTACTACTCTGGCTCTGATTTATATTCTAGGAATTACTGATATGCGAGTATGGTAGAATTTTTAGTAGTGTTAACATTGTTTTTATCATTGAAAAAATAGATAAAAATAGAAAAGTTAAGAAACATAAATTAATTATTAATTTACAATAATCTTGGTAATAATTTGATTTAGTTATATTGTAATATTAAATTAAATTAATTAAATATATATTAGTGGAATAGTGGTCAACCAATTATTTTGGTGGTATATCGTAATTAAATTATTTATTAAATTTATATATTACCGATTTGTATAATCAGTGCAGCACTAATTTACTAGCGATTTCTTCGGATCTATCACGGACCACACTCAAATATTATCAAACTCCTGAATTCTTCTCCTTCTGATCGGCCTGAAATCATGCATATAGGAGTAGGACTATCATCAGCACTGTTAAAGGGAATTTATCCTCTCCACTTTATGTCGTCATCTCAATTGGAAGAGTATATATTTATTAGCATCTTCGGGGCCTATCGTGCTAAAGGGTAGAGGGTTCAATGTGATTGCTGTGAAACATCCGTATACTTGTATTCTACGCCGTCGTTCTTTTGAGCTATAACCATTGCTTCACTTTCAATCAACCATTTCACCCCTGCAATCCCAGATTATCCAAGTGCTTTTGTGAGATTGCTTGACACTGTTTCCAGAGGTTAGAACTGCTCTCATTTAGTCTCTGTAATAATAATTAGTGATTGTGAGACATGATTATTACTATTCTTACCAAGTCCTCCAAGCAGTTATAAAATTACAATTGCCTCTCACTTAATTAAACATCCTAGTAATCTCCGGTATGTTGATGCCATTAAGGCTCTACACATCTGCAATAAATATATATATTTAATTAATAATGTGATTACAGTAGACCACTAATAATAATTATAATTAATTTTTTTTAAAAAATGAATTTAATATTAATACTATATCAAATAATTTTAAGAATGCTCCTAATTTATGACAGTTATGTATATATAAATTTATAATTAATTTGCATTTTTTAATTTCCAATAGTTTACACTACCCCCCCAATCACTTGACATTTCATTATTGTTAGCTATATTTAGTCGATGTTTTTGGAATTGACAGATAAATTTATGTTGTAGCATTATTGCTTGGGACACACTCCAGTTTTTACATCTCCAATCATTATTTTATTTTTAAACTATCTAATTAATTAACTTTATTAATATATTTTTATCTTAATAATGGAGTTTAATTAATCATAGTTTTAGGTTTCAACTTGATTATTCATTCCAATTATATATACACACATAGCTATTTCATAATCTTAAAACTTCAGCCCTATTACCTCTCAAATTCATTCTCATGTAGTTAATTTTATGTTTCAAAATAAACAGACATTCAATTAATTCATTATCAATACAATCTAAATAAATATGAGAAATGCACATTAAAGAATATTATAATCGATTTGAATCTAATAATTAAAGTTTCTCACTATTGGACTTTGCTTCAATTATTAAGGTATTATTGAACAATATGATAACAAGAATACAAAATGCGGTAAATTATAATTTGAAACTACTTTGTATCAAAATCTTTATAGTTTATTTTTATAATATTATTAGATTTTTTTTTAAAAATAACCGAAAATATCTACCCATTTAATATTTTTTGTGTTGATTGTTGTATAGTTACCCTTGTCATTGTCAATCTTGGTAATTTGAGTTCGTATCTTTTTCATTCGTGACTTCCCTGATTATCCCCTGAAAATATTCGTAATAAATTATAATATTTAAAAAAGCACTACTTAATTATTTTCTAATTAGATAATTATTTGATTAATTTTTAATTTATTAATCATTATATATCTTACAATTCAATTATCATAAATAAAAAAAATAATTTTAACAATTTAATCTTTAAGAAGTTGATTATATTTATCAACAACAAAAAAATTATTTACTGCAAAAAAATAAATATTTTTAATTTAATTATATAACTGTTCCAAATTTAGCCTGTATAATTCATCTGTAAATACTGAAATTGAATCATTTTTTTTATTTTATAAATAAATTCAGTAAAATATCGTCATTAAATCAATGAATTTATTCTTTATTAACTGCAATTATTAAAGTATCACTCTTATCAATAATATAGTTATTTTTTAAAAAAATCTCACTTAGATAAGATAGATAGATAGGTAGTTAATAACGATAAATGGAATAAAAATCCTTTTAAAATTGTGAGAATATAAGCTACTCGAAATGTAATTCATTACGAAATATAAATTATCATCACTTACTCTGTTTTTCCGGTTCTTTTTTATTAATGTTAATTGTTGATTCCTCTCTTCTCTTGTAGTTTAATTTCCCTCCTTCTCAGACTGGCCATCCAATCCTTTGGTTTATTTCACGATAAAAGCTACTTTGATCTTTGGATTGCTTAGGATGATTTTTTGGTTGGCAACTCCTGTTACTCTGTCATTTGTTTTGTTTAAAAGATAACTATCCACTTTTGTTAAATTATCTTCGATGTCATAGAATTTATAGTCAAAGTATATGCACGTTTGCTCCATTTTTATTTTTGCGATATTCTACAGTACCCATTAATCTTAGGTCTCTATTTGAGAATTATTGTTAAACTTCTCCGTCCCTTTCTCATCGTGCCTAAATATCCAAAAATCTTTGTTTCTTTTACCTGCTATTTGCTCCAAGTCTTCTTCTATATTTGTGATTCAAGTTATCAATTTCTAACTTAATATCGCTAATTTCAAAGATGACCATCGAGTTGTATGTTTACATGATAAATCAATCCTTGGCAAATATGTGAAATACTGGCTCTCCTAAGTATATTAATACCAGGTAATCTGTCTTAAGAATGAACAAAATCTTATAATCAATGGGTCTTTCACTAAGTTGATTTCTGGTTTGCTAATTAATTGTTATGAGCTAAAGAGCTTATACATTATTATTATTTAATGCTTTACAGAAATTAATACTGGAGAAGAGCTATTACATAACTTGCAAAACTATTTAATTAACTTGACTTAGGTGCATTCATTGAATTATATACCTGAATTATTCTTGTTCTTCTGATTATATTAAATATAATCCTGTTCTGGCAAGTTCTTCACACTGGTTTGACAGCTTATAGGAATTATGATGCCCTTTATTCTTTCTGGTTCTTTTTAGAATTCCCTGTTTTTAAACTTCCAATTTGTTGACCCAATACACTTTTACAAGAGCAGTATCCTTTGTCATTAAATCATGTTATTTAACAAGAAATCTTAATTTATTGGTGGAGCAAACTCGATTATGATAAAATAATTTAATGATAGTTTAATATTGAATAGTAAATTAAATAACTATTCGTAAACTTTAAATAATAATAATATTTATAATAATTATAACTAAACATATAATATGGTAAATCATCCACTCTTTTATGCATAATTTTTGCATAATTTGATCCATGAGTCTTGCTACTATAGCATAAATTTACATCATTGCTTTTATTTTATAATTCATCTTGAAAAGAATTAATTTCTGATTTACTAATAAAGTCATTTATATTTATAATAAGGAGTCTTTGTTATATAGCTTGTATATTAAAGTGAAAAGATATCATTTATCAGAAAAACAGTTAATTTAATTTTAAGAAACTTACTTTAATTCATTGTTTTATGAAGAATTTTAGGAGCATTTTTTAAGGAAAATAATTAAACTATACTATTTAGTCAGAATTTCTATAAAATCAACATAAACTTGATATTAATTCGATACAATCTAGCATTATCCATCTAAAGACATCTCTAAAAATAATTAATCTACAATTATTTATGGATCGTAAATTTCAGGTAGCGTTTTTTTATCTTATGCCATTATTACTATATATGGGAAGATAGGTTATGAGGCCTCAGGTACATTTAATTGTGTATCCTCTTCTTATCTTTGAAAAATCTCAATAATAATCTCCTAGATTAATATTCCTGAAATTAGGTCTGAAAATTGCAAATTTTGTTAATCTCACTCAACAGCTACCATTTTCTCTCTGCTATAACATCCCATTATTTAGAACTTTGTCTTCAAGTGTCCTCTCTCTCTCATAAAATCTACTTATGTTTATCCATCCTACTTTTGACCTGAGAGAAGCATACTATTATCATCTTCCTAGTTGTCTTAGAAATCCATCCTTTCTTATACAATCTTGTCAAATTCCTGAAAAGTAACTTCAGCTTAGTCTATCAATCATCTAAATTCCTGAGAGTCTCTCTTTAAGATGTACCTTCTTTGTAAAAACTATATTGGGTTCTCTGTCCTTTTGGCTTTTTGATAATTTCTATTGTTTAATATTTAGATTTCACTCAATGCCCATGTGCTTGTTTCGCCTAAATTTTATTGCTATTTCTCTCTTATCCTTTGAGTCTCTTGATCACTTCAATCTCTATTTTGATTTCTAATTTTTTTCACCTTCCGCCAAAACTCATCTTCCTAAATGGGCTTGTCTTTTTTATTGTTCTCTACTCCGTTGTTAAACTTTTGCTTAGATATGTGCTAATTTTGACTTCTTCCGACACTGTGTTTTTATTATTTGAATCTTAATTATATATATTTCTGTTTGATTCCTTGATTTTAATTTTATTTTAGAACATTTCTCTGAAATTCTACCGATTTAATTCTAATTATCTTCGTTTCATATTCTGAATATTCAACCAAGATGTTTATGTGTAATTAATAATTCCCTAAATTATTCTTAGTAATTTATAATTGTTACTTATATTAATTTAAATATTTAGCATTTCCATTAAAGATAATATAATTATTAAATTATCATTATTTCTCAACTAACAATACTTTCATCTTATAATTATCTTTTAACTTTCAATTTTACAGCTATTAATGTCTAAATATCTAAGAAATTTTTAAGTTCAATCTGAACTTTATTTTTTTTATAATAAATAAAAAATCATATTAAAATTGTTATTAAGCATTTTTTATGTCTTACTTCATATTCTTCTAATTATTGTTTTAGATATCTATTTCCATAGAATATTATTTTTATACTCTTAAATAGAATTATAATTATTTTAAACTGTCAATATTGCTTTCCTATAAATATAAATAAATAAATTTCACCTAAATTACAAAAATTTATTTTAATATTGGAAATTTTCCTAAATATTAAGTTCTAATTAGTGAATATATATTACTCTAAAAAAATTAGTATGCTATTGAAATTCAGAGTCTGTGATATTTTCATTGTTAAGGCACTTCCTCAAAGTCTTCAGGTATTATCGTTTGTGGTGTTATTTCTGCTGATTTAAACTTTATTTATTTAGTTTTATTTATCTTGTAAAATTTAATTATAATAATTTTTCATGACAGTGTGAGATGAATCGAGAAGGAACTCTGATTCTTGGAAGTATATCAATGTATTCATTTTAAAATTAAGATTTCCTATTGTTTAACTACAAATATAAGATTTGAATTCTTAAAAAGAATCTTAGTAAATTAATTTTTTAAATAAATCTGCCTATTCAGGATTCTATTATCTTAAATTATTTAAGTTCTTTGATATTATTCACAGACACAAATATTTACAGTGAGCGCACAAGACGACAAAAAAAGATTCTTGCTCTGAAATTTGTGCAGATGGTCGAAAAAAATTCAAAAACACATATTGAGAATTCCTCATTCAGTCGTTGGAGAAAATGGGTACGTTAAAAAACAGTTTCAGGAGCATTATAATCTGGTGTACTGCAATACTCAACAGAAAGTTGAAAAACAATAGGGCAAGTAAATATTTCTAAAAATCCTTATGCCATATTTGATAATTAATGGCCCCTATTTATTATGTATATATGTGTAATTAATAAAAGTGATTATTATATATAAAGTCTCTAATTAATTTTTTATCTCTATTTTAATTTTTCTTGCCTTTAGCGATTCACTACCACTCACTATTATTCACAGGCAATAATAATATAAATTATATCATTTAACAACTATTGTGAATAAATTGTTATTGTGTATAATTAATAATAGAAATAGAATCAGAGTCTTATTAAATTTTAATTACTAAAGAATGAATGTTCTTTACAAAAGCTAGCTTCATATTCATTATTTTGAAAATTTTAAGAATTAAAAAATAAACAGAATCCAGAGTCTATTATTTTCTTAATATTTATTTGATAATTTACTATGTTTGGCTGCATTTAAGTTGTATTATAGTCTCATAAATTAATTATTTGATTGTATAGATGCTTATTATATTAAAATGCAATTATTTAATAAATCTTGAAATTTAATCGAATGAAAAATGTGTTAGAAGATATGTCATATTTAAATTTGATTACACATGAAATATAAAACTTGTTATATAATGGCTAATTTAAATCCAAGAATAAGAACATTTTTTCTAGCTATCATACAATTAAAAACTCATAATAACATTTAAGTAAAAAATATTATTTCTAAACATAATAAAATTACTGCTAAGTTTAAAAATTACTAGATTAAAATAGAATGAGTAAAATTATTAATTTAATGCGAAAAAAACTAATTTAATCTTGAAAAGTAGAGTAATTTAAGGAAATACTTTCATTATTATGATCAAATAGAAAGGTTAATGAAAAAAAATTGTAAAATATTATAAGAATATTCATGAGTATCAAAGTCTTGATAAGTTATTATATGAATCAAATTTTAATATATAACAAGTTAAAGTACCTTGACTAATTACTAATGCAAATAAATCTATTTGAAGTTAACCATTTCATAAAAAATATTGATAAATAAAAGAAACTCCCTAATTGTCAAATTCATGTTAAAAAGATGTATTATAATTATTTTTTACACTTCAATGAATAAATTATAGTTTTTTAACAAAAGATTCAGATGAACAGCAAAAAAAGTAATAATAAATAAAGAAAAACAAAATCAGAGATTATCTTGCCGTTAAAAGCAAAATAAAATTTAACTAAAAGTCTAAAATATATAAATATAACAATAATTATTGACTCATGCTTTTAAGTGGAATGTAGGCCATTTATATAAATAAAAGAGGAATGCTTCATTCTAGTTTAGCATGTTTATAATAACTTTAAACATGTTTAAAGTTAAGTTTACATACGACCCTTAGTTTTTGAAGTAAAATTAAAATCTCAATTCTTTTCAAAATGATATTTTAATGATTTAATTTGAAATAGAAGATAGTTGAGATCTTATTTGGGTTAGTAAACAAAATGCACATTTTTTTATTTTAATAAATTTTATAATTAATATTAATTGTTTAAATTAAAACGAATCAAACTACTTATTTTTACGCAAATCTGAAGTCTTGCTCTATCAAGTAACTCCATTGTGTGTCATATTATGTTTACTTAGGATAAAGAAAGAACTGACTGTTATTAGATCTATTATAATTGTATTTTCTTGTTTATATCCTCTCACTTATAAAAATGCTTCACTATTAAACTGATTATTATTTGTTTTTAAACTTAGTACCAAAGTAAGGCAGATTTTGCATTTATTTTCAGATATAATAACTGCAATTTTCTAACATTCCCATTTAAAAGAGCAAATTTGTCCATAATTATTTGATTGGGCCGTATTTAGGTGCTCCAAATATTACTAATGCACCTATCTATTATCTTAAAGCTAAGAAAAAACAATAAAAAATTCTAAAGGTGAGATATTTATTATAATATCTTTGAACTTTAAATATATGAATAATTTCAAATTCATACAACTTCTTGTCAACATTTTATATCTATAAGAATATCATTTTAGCCATCTGGAATCTGTTATGATTAGGTTAATCTTTAAAAGTGATTTTTCTTTTATCTTACTGTGATAAAACACATCTTAAAATAATACGACCTCGCTTCTCTAATAATAATACTTTCAAAAGCAACTCATTATCAAAGAGAAAACTGAAATGATACACCATGCATGCATATACATCAGCCACAATAGGTTTTGCTTTAGCAGAAACACCAATAAGAAAAGAGGTATCAATACAGCTGCTAAAGTTAATTGCATTATATTAAGCTATGTCCAAAGCTTAAGATAATAAATATGCTAAAATAATTTTAACCTTCTAGTTGATTAAAGCAGTTTATACTGATTTAATCCTCTTACTCCCATTTTATAAATAAATAATGTTTGACTTTTCTTTCCAAGCATAATTTTATAAGTTTTTATATTTAATCAAGAACTAGCTAGAGTGATGCAAGTGATTGTATTTCTTCACATTTACTGAATGAATATAGGACTTATTAAAATTTGTAAATTAATTTCTGCTATTTTTAATAACTTATTTTATAAATATCCTAACATTCCAAGAAAGTATCTCTATAATTTATCATACTATGATCTTCAAATTCTCAATTCTGGATATTAAAAGATTGAAACTTCAGATAAGTTATAGTATTGAAGAGCCTCGTTTACTTTGTAAGAATACACTATGCTAACTCTAAAATTTAATTAGAATGATGTTTATTTATGAAGCATAGATGAGTTTCCTAAACATTTTCAAATGGTTGACAAAATATTGCGCATTAATCACATTAAATATTTTAATATTTTAACTAAATGCTGTTCTTTTAACTTCTCTTCTCATCGATCATTGTTTAAATACTTATCTTAACTCTGTTTTATTTTTTATTAACAAAAATGAAAATCTCATTCAAAGCTCTCAGCTCTAAATTTTTTTTCAGAGTAAATAATATCTAACATCATATTTTTCTGAGATTATAAAATTACCAAGCGAGACTTCTGTTCGAATTATGTTTTTATTATTTCTTTCTAGTTTAAAATTTATTTTATTAATCAGTTCCACTATTTAAGTTTTATTTGAATATGATCTTCTTCTTTAACAATAATAATTGCTAACTAATGCTAGAGATTTTAATTATTCTATATTTATAAAACCCCAAGATTGAATATTAAACAACATTAAATACTGTAAAATTTTAATTAAAATCAAATAATTAACTCTATAAATATCAATCTTAAGAGAGGATAACCTAGTAAGGCAAAAGTAGTAAATTATTCTTTCTTAGCCCTTTCTTTTATTCTTTAATCCTCTTTCAATATTTTCGAATAGATTCGTTCACTGTTGTTATCTATTATTATCATTAGTTGTGGGCTCTTCCAAAAATATCTAAATACTTGCTTTAAAGGACATGTCGTCTCAATAATTTCATAAAGTTAATAAGGCTTCATAGATCCTTAACTTACTTATTCTACTCTAATATTTAGAGGGTCGTGAGTGTGTGAAATCATTCTTAGGTTGTGGAACGATTCCTCTTTCTGAGCTACCAATGAAACGTCGGTAAAGTGACTTAAAATAGTAACCTATTTTATTTCTTGATAGTTCATCTTTTCTCAGTTTGACCCAAGCAATTATTTCTTCTCTTTCATTGTTATGATCTCCAATATACTTTTATGCAACTTTATTAGTTGTTATCCACAGAAATAAATACTTGACTTGCAATAATTTTTAAATTGTAATTTTATTCATAATTTTACCATATTTCATAGTATTGAAATTCAATTTTAGAGCTGTAATATCTCAAGGATCATCAGTTAAAATATCATCAAATCTGTTTCCTATAGATCTTTTAATCTTGACTTACAAAGTTTGGTTACATAATTATCTATTAAGTACATCTCCTTGATATTATATTGAAGACCCTTTAATTTGTCTCAATTACCATTCAAATATTTTAATTTTACTATTTCTTTGTTGAGAATCATTTAATTATTAAACTTATTCATCGTTTACCATTTATAATGAATTTGTTAGATGATCTCTTGGAGCACTTATATATTTTGTGAATAAAGGATGATTTTTATAAAAATCATCTTCTCTTCATTCCTCTGTACTTTTCTCTTAAATTCAAGTTAAATTTCCATGATTTTGCTAATAAATACATTTCTCTAACGTTTATTCTACTAAATGGGCTTATAACTGTTTCATGTTATCTCTAACTTAGCTAATAATTCTTATTTTTCAGATTTTAGCAATTAAACATCAAAGCATACTAAATTTTCATATAAAAAAGTTATCTTATTCTTCTCGCAACTGTAAACTAAGATTTGAAATTTCATCATTATTTCCTAAATTTCATTATTTACCAAAGTTGTTTATTTTTATGCCATAATTCATACAGAATTGAATATTAATAAATAATAATATTATTACCATAATTACTTTTTATTTAGTTTTTATTTCTCTTAACTTACCATTTTTGTTTAATTTTGACATTTATTGTTTTATTTAACTTTCATAATTCTCCATACTTTTAAACTTGATAATAATTTATTCTTAAAACTATTGTTTAGAGTCTCTTAAAATATTAAAGGAGAATTACAAATTTTAGATTTATTCCATAGATTATTTTCATTTCAATCTTTTGAAATAATCACTTAAGTTAATGAAACTAATTGCTTAATGGATTTTAGATTTAAGTATCGATAAAATACATTAAAAATAGGTAAATTGATATAAGTGCAAATGAAGATTAAGAAACATTAAATATAACGGTCATGTTTTTAATATATAATAGATGAGAATTAAATATTGTTTGAATTTTATAAATCTTTTAATTAAACAAAGAATTGAGCATGATTTATAAATTATATCTCATATATTCGTGATAAATATCAGGTAATCTTTCTCACAAATTCATTATTAAAGATGATTAGCGGTTTGCGCTCTATGGGTACAGAATTGAAAAAGCAATTATTCCAGAATAATTTGTCTTCCCTAAAAACTACTAACAATAACAATAGTTCTACTTTTTTACTTTCAAAGTATTCTGCTTCGGCCTTCTCTATGTTTATCACAGAATTCAACAAGCTTCCTTTCCACTAAGTGAGAAGAACCAAAATTTATTCGATTTCTTTTCTTAACTGGTTTTCTAGACGATGAAGAAATTGGTGAAATTCAGACAAGCAGATTCTATTGATATATATTAAATAATGTACTAAGATGCTTTAACTTTAATTTATCGATATATTAAAAACATTACTGTTATATTTAATGCTTCTTAATCTTCATTTGCACTTATATCAATTTACCTATTTTTAAAGTATTTTATCGATACTTAGCTATTGCTAATTTTAAATATTATTAATGTCATAATAGGAAAAAACTTAATTTAATGATAATAAAGAATAATTTTGTTTGGGAGATATTCGATTTATGAATTGCAGATATACTATAGCTACATCTATTTTTGATAAAATACGTAAAATAGGGAAATTTGAAAAATTAAATAAATATTTAATTATGACCAACTTATAGAAACCATTGTGTCGACTCAGAGTGTATTACTACCAATTTTGATGATTTTAGTGTTCAGCACCATAATATAAACCCCAATTTTTTCTTGAACAACCAAGCACTTTATTTCGATGTTTGGCAAGAATTCGAAGATTTACATGATGGTTTGACACTGTCAATTGGCGTTGATTTGGCATGGCCACTTCATGTCGATTCGTCTTCGATAGGCTTGAGTTGAGGCCAACCAATCCAATCTCATCTTCTAGATCCTAAAATCTATTGCTCCATTCTTGATCCATTGGTATCAGCATTGGCAGTTCAAGCTGTTGGGCCATCGTTGGTGTATTGGTGGACTTGAATTGTGCAATGCGCGGAGGTAAGAGAGGCTTTAATGGTTTGGTGAATGATTGGTTTAAACTTAAAGCGTGATATATAATAGAGAAGTTTTAATCAATTAATTGAACTGTTCAACTGCTATTGATGCTTGTCTTGACTGGTGCCAGAGCACCTGCAACTCCACTCATCGTCATTGATCACCGTCTCACACGAACCCATGTCTGATGGTGGTGCATCACTGCTTGACGCTGAACGCCCAGAGCTTGTTGATATCACTCTTGGTCATGGCCTTCAGGATCTGGGAGAGCCTCTTAACCAAGTGAATCCTATAAAGGGTTATGATAACTATCCTTACTTGCTGTCTGTCCTGCTCCTGCTTGAGGTGCCTCTTGATGTATGAGAACAGTTGCTCGATTGGGTTGAGCCAGGGCGAGCACTCTGCATTGAATAGCACTGTTACTTTCAACTTCCTGGCAGTCTCCAACACTTCAGAGTACTTGTGAAAGACTGCATTGTCCATGAAGAGCACGATCTTCTTCAGGCCAAGGTCGCAGAGTATGATAGAGGAAGTTCTCGAACAGCACCCTCAATGACTTGGCTGGAGACCAGCTGGTCCTTAGTGATTGCTGCCACGAGGCTCATCGAGAACTGCTGCCTCTTAGTTGATTCTTTGGATATAGATAGATTTCTATCCATGATGCCATAAGTGCCCAACCTCTGGCTGACTTGCTGTCTGACTGCTGCAATGGGAGTATACTGTTGTGATGGTTGAGCATCGAGGTTGCCAGAGTCTGCTATGGGTGCTTAGTCATTCATCTTGTTGGTAGACTTAACTTAGTATCAACTAAATTAGAATGAAATCGTATAGCTATAGCTTACCTTCCCCTTCCTTCACTGTGACTTTACTGCTGCTCTCTGCCCTGCTGGACAGCTGCAAGTGTCTGGGTGTAATGGCTGTCTAGTTGTCATGGCCTGTTGCATTGATCACCTCACTGCCCTTACGTTTGGTCGATTGTAGGCGGAGGCTGGCTAGGTTCTGAACCAATGGGGTGAGAGCTGTTTTCAAAGTGGTTTGGGGTTGGCATGAAGGCTTCTTTGAGGAGCTCTATATTCTGATCGCGTCGAAGCGTTTCTATAAGGATGAGTATTAAGCATTGCCCTCTGGGGCTTCCAAGATAGGTGACAGCTGAGTATTCTTCTATTTATGACTACACTTTACAAGAGTGGCAGCAATGCTCTGCTCCCTGCTATCAAAGATATGCTGTTCCTGGGTGAAGGATTTCCTGCGTAACTTTGGAAAGATCGATTTCGAGTTTGGCCTTGGAATCTTCGATGTAACAATTCCAGATCTAGCCACTAATCGTTCACTATTACTTACTTGGCTCTCTTAACTTGAATTGAAACCTTACTCATCTTGACTACCCCATCTGGAGCTGGTGACGACGCTATAATCAATAGTTTAGGCAACGATAACAATACTCATCTAATGATTCCCAGAATTGCTTGCGGTCTCAGATTTTCAAGTTTAAGGTAGTTTTCATCATTAATTAGAACTTAGCTTTACAAAAGTGCGATGTCTGATCCCTTCACTTGGTCCTGCTCTCTTACCCCAGTGGCAGGCGACATACCTTGTTCTCTGTTGGGGGTAGCCAGCTAGCATCTCAGCATACTGTATGACACCGTCGGTGACGAGGACCTCGGTCTTACCAACTGCAGGCGTCAGTGAGGAGTCGATCCCACGACTTTCCTTGTGAAGGGCAGCTGAATTGAAATCCATTGCTTGGTTGGCAGGTAATCACTCCTGAAGTTCGATTCATCGACTGATATGATCATTGCATCTTCCAAGAATAGCTGCGCGAGCAGTCTGGACACCCATAGCCTCTTCTCGTTGAACGATGGGTCTCTGGACTTAGCATTGGCATTCTGGGCCTTATCGAATCTCAAATGGAAACTTTCCTTCAGTACTTTCAAGAGCGTGGCAACGAAGGCACTGTGAGGTTCTTGTATTCCTGTTCCTTACACTGCAATTCAAGTAGGCTATGATGAAGGCGCCAGCCAGTGACCTTGAAGATGCCCTGCAGTTAGAGCACGATTGCAATCGCCTTCAGCATCAGCGGGTTGCTCCTTGTATTCTTCCTCCCATTCGTAAGCTTTGGCTTCGGATTGAGCACTCAGTGCTCCACCTCCAACTTGAAGTTTTCAATGGCCTTATAAACGAATCGTCGATCCACACCCATCTCGAGCGCAATGTCCTTGGGCTTCATGCCCTCCACCTTGTAGTGCTGTACCACTTAGATCATCTTCAATGCCAGCTTGGCATCTCTTCGTTTGAGGTAAGGGTTGTTGGATGATCAATTCATTGCTTCGTAGTTTGAATGATCTCCATTGAAGAAATCAGTACTCTTACTCTGCTCTTTAATGAAGTCATGCAGGCCCTGCCACAGTTCATCACTCTACTTGATTTGCAGGTTCTTGGGCATCATATTAGGGATTCTTTATGATGAAGACTTCGATGGCTTTCTTATCATTCGAAGGTACTGCTCGAGGCCATAACACAGCTAGTCATCTGTTGCCAAACTTTCAAGATCAATTAATTTATGATATTGCTCACTCAACTTTCTCCAATGGCAGTCGTATGATTTGCCAACCCAGTATGTCCATCGTCGACGGTGGCACCTGCCCATTGTTGAGGAAGGTGCCTGAGGTGTATGTGAGCTTCACTGGTTTGGAGTTGGAGGGGAAGTGGTGCCAAACACTACTGATGTCCACTTGAGTACAGTCTTCTTCTATGGCTTCAACGCACTCGTCTTGATCTCTTCAAAGTACTGATTACTAAGAAACCCATAGTTCAGACGATTCTTATTAATAACTGTAATGATAGGAAGAATTAACTGACTATTCTTCACTGCCTACACACTGCGACATTGATTCCATGCTAGAAGGGGTTTTGGGGTTTTGAAATAAATAAAAATTTAAATAAATATACAAGACTCAATACTTATGATAACAGTGAGAGGGGTTATGAATGCTGTTGAGAGAGGTAAGGAATATGTGACATTAATTATTTAACTATTTGAATTTAAATTTCAACATCACGATCTCAACATAAATCACTCTCACTCGTAGATCCATTCTTACTTGTCTCCCCTCACAATCAGATAGGCAGTGGCATTGTCAAAGCAATTTGATCTCATCACAGTTCCTATGTTGAGGGCCTTCTTCAATCTTGCCATTCTAAGCTACAGGCGTGGTGAAAGTAAATTCAAGAATTGAGTCTTGTACTAGATAGCTTTCTTTGTAACTTGACTTTTGAGATACTGTATAGTGCCCTTGTGGATTTTAGTTGAGGGGTGAAGCAAATGGCATATCAAGTTCTCATATCTCTTAGCGATTGCAAGAAGTTCCTTTCCCTTACTGGTCTTAATCAAAACCCAAAAACCCCTTAATGAGGTTTATAAGTGCTTTGATTTGTAGGGAATTTCTTAGGGGTTGGGGTAATTAATTAAATGCGAAACAAAAATAGCAAGCTTTTGGGGTCTATTTATGATGAAGAGTATATAGATTAAGTGTTTAAACTGCGTTATGGATGTGATATTATACAGTGAATAAGTCAACCAGTACTGAACTATAAGTCTATTGCAATGCTCTTAAAGCGTAGTCCATTAACTGTTCGCTCTCACTGTTTGAAAGCTGTGTAATTAAAGCAACAATAGCTGAATTCTTAGCCTTAGAGGAAATCAAAGTTTCTATAGAAGCATATTGACTATCTTATTAATGAAAATTTTGAAGTATTGGGCTCACTTCTCTCTCGACTAACGAGCTATTATGTTTCACCGCCAGTTCCCTGAGTTGAAGATCTCTGCATAATCTGTTGCAAACATTTATAAACGAAACGGTATCTCTTATAAAAGTGTAAATCGTATCAAGAGAGTAGTTGATTTCACTCTGCCATTTTACAACAACAACTTAATTATATTTATAATTAAATGCAGAGAGCCTAATAGAATAATGTTAAGTTTATTCATGCTGACGAGGCTGTGTTTACCTTCAACAATTTCATATAGAAGTCTTGGTATAAGAGGCATAGTAATATAGAAGTATATGACTAGAAAGTCAAGGTATAAACAATGGCAATTTTAGGAGGTATTAGCGAGGATGCTGGTTTAGAAACTTATGTTATTCATCCTCGCTCTATTAAGACAGAGCAGTATATTAAGTTATTAGAGTAGCTGAGAGAGAAGTACCCTGAATAAGAGATTATACTATTCGTTGATAATCTCAGTTCATAAGACAAAAGTTACAAGGAAGAGTTATGAACAACTTAGAATAACGCCAGTGTTCAACGTACCTTACAGTCCATAGTTTAATGGAATTGAATTCTACTGGGGTATACTAAAAGGTCATTATAAGAAACTGCTGCTATACCACCTGATGCATGACCTACCTATTGATACAGTCGATTTTATAAAAAGTTCATTTAAGAGAGTTGATAATTAGTTGGCATAAAAGTGTGCTAAAGAAGGGAGAGTGAATGTATATACATAAGTTTTAGAGTTAAGTTAATGAATATTTAAGTCACATTTAAGACTCTTTCGTGAGAGCTGGCTTCTCTTTCTTTTCTTCTACTTCTTGCTTCCCTCCTCCAAGGTTTCTTCTCTTGCTGCCAGCTCCAGCATCTATGTTCATTGACTCTGGCGACTAAATATTTGAATAAAGTCTCTTCCTAACTTCATACTTCGTCTGAGACTTTCTCTCTCTGTGAAGCTTGCTCTATTCCTTCATAGAAAATATGCCAGTACCAGATTTTTCTAAAGAGTTAAGCTACAAATCTTACTTGAAATATAAGGGTGCTTCTGCAGCTCTGATAGCCAGCTCTCACTTATCTTGATCACTTGTTTTTCCTTATCTTCTGAAGAGATGCTGTACCTTTTCTTATGAGATTCTTGAATAATTTCTTTCAAGTAATCACCTTTAATTGTTGCAAGTATGCAAAAAAATAGTTTCTTTCAGGTAGTTTATTTGACAACTGCTTCTTAGTAGGCAGGTACTGCGAAACCTCTGGGTCATTCATAGTATCATCGTAGAAGTTAGTCACTGAGATTTCTGGATAGTTTGGAATCTCTGCAAACTTTACATCTTAAGTTTTCAATGCTTTCTTCTCTTCGCAGAGTATGGCTCTTAAAAATGAAATTTTAGTACCTTCCATCGTTGGCAGGAACAAACATACTACATAATCAAGATTAGCCACTTTGAGTTCATTACATTGCTGGACCAGGTAGCGATGCAAATCCTCCTTGCTTCTAAATCTTTGAATTAATTCTTGTGCTTGCACTCTTTTCATTGCATCATTCATTGACTCCATCTTGTTTACAGATCTAAGAAATGATATTCAAAGATAAGTTTATTGATTTCAATTATTTACCTCTGTAAAACTTACTATTAAATATGGGCATCCTATAGGAGGTCTACCTCTAAGAAGGATATGGAAAAAGTTTTGAGAACTGGTTTCAAACTTGAGAGATTGATATCAATTTCTACTGTTATAGTTCCATATTTTTAAATTTAATTGGTACGTACTTAATTAGGAGCAGCTCCTAAAATGCTAGTACTTAATTAGGAGCATTAATTAATGCTAGTACTTAATTAGGAGCACCCTAATTTTAATCATAAAATCATAAAATACCTCCTAAAGCAGTACGTACTTAATTAGGTGCACCTCCTAAATCGGAACGTGCTGTAATCAACTAATTATTGATAGTAAAAATGGTTACTTCCTCCCCCATATTTAGAGCTGGATTGTCTCTTAACACTTATATTTCTTCACTAATACTCTAAGAACTTCCCTTTAAACTTGTAGGCTTGCAAAGCTCTCATATAAGCTCTCAGTTATAGAGGCAGTTTTATAATTTAAATTCAAATTTAAATATGAGCGCTAACATTTTAAGAAAAACAACAGCACTTCCATCAAACTAAATGAGACTAACCTTTGTCGTCAATAAAAAGTGTGATAGCTGTGAGATGAACTCTCTTAAAGAACTACCAGAGCTATCACTTGAGGTCTCTGTTATTAAGAAATTAATAATAGAAAATAAATGGCAAATAAGTGTGTGGGAGACAGAGAGGAGGAGAAAGGTATTATTGTAGAAATACATTTGAATTTGGAAAATTAATTATAATTAAATTAATATAGATTGAAAATCTTGGCAGTTAAAGTTGGCCAATTTAAACGATCTAGGGCTCATTCGATAGAGAATTCAAAATTAGCTGAACTTTACTACTTGCGTTACTATTTTATCGCATCCCTGGAGCGAGATAAATGGACTTTAATTAAACACCTCTAAATTCATTAAATTATACCCCAACATTAAAGTCGAGTTATCTCGCTCCAGGAATGAGATAAAATAGTACCGCCAATAAAAAAGTCCTGCTAATTTTGAATTCTCTATCGAATGAGCCCAAGATCGGTTAAATTGGCCAACTTTAACTGCCACGATTTTGATTTATATTTAATTTAATTATAATTAATTTTCCAAATTCAAATGTATTTCTAATATGATATTCCTATACAAACTGAAGAAATAGAAGTATACTTTTGTGAGCTGTGTGAGAGAGATTTCGCTCATTAATCCAGCTGGTATAGACATATGGAGGAGCTAGAGAAGCCAAGCCTACTGTATACTTAAAGCACGACCAAATCGATGGGAAGTATGATTGCTTTGAGTGCCATAAGTAGTACTCTCATACAAGAGTCTTGAAGAAACATCTTTTAAAAGCTCACAAAAAAGACATAGAAATTGAAAAGCATGAAGTTGAGTTGAAGCTTCTCAACAAAAGAAAATCGAGGGAATATTCTAAAGTGGTAGTGCCTGAATAAGCTAGTGAGTTAGAGTACGTAAAGAAGGCCCGTAACCAACTAACCTCTGAAATCACAAAAATCATGATCAAAATTCAATACAAGAAAATACCAGTTCTTGCGTAGATAGATTTAGATACTTTTCTTTAAAGTTATCTTATTCTAGAGGACTCCTTTGATAAGAAAGTTATCAATGATCATCAATACGCATACAAGGTGTATCCCTTCCACTATCTCTTAAGTGATGATAAATATAGATGGAGTTTACAAATGAGTATCAAGTATTCACTCAAGCAAAGTTTAGAGTTGAGTTACTTAATCAAGTTAGATGCTGTTCTTCTTGCAAGGATCATGTTGCTTTCAGACTTCCACTCTATGAAATGACTCTAAGAGATTTCATAACAGATCATAGGAATCATAAGTAACTTGGATAAATAGCAACTCAGACCGTATAAGGTATTAAAGAGCTTCATAAGTTAGGGTTTGTTCACAGAGATTTGAAGCCAGAAAATATTATGATAAACTTTTCTCCAGTAAGAGTAGCAATAATCGATTTCAACAGAGCCTAAAGAGTGGAAGTCTCAAGGCTTGGAACTGTAATGGGAACTCAAGGCTATTATCCAGAAAGAGAAGACTGGAGAGATTGTGACTTTTAGTGTGATGTGTGGGCTTTAGCAGCAATAATAATAGAGTGCGATATGCCTCGCAACGATTACTACTCTACAAGGTGCGAGAAAGATGCTAAGTAAAGAATCAAGTAGTTTATAGACAAAACCAGAGTATCTCAATCAATAAAATATATGGCAGAATCAATAATATTAAAACCAAACTCAAGATCAGACATATCTAGAGCAGATAGAGTTGTGTTTAAGTAAGATAAACTTCAGACCTCTCCCACATGATCCAAAATTGCATTTTGATTGATTAAATTAAATACATTTACTATAAATTTCAATTAAATCTATTAATAACCCTAACAAATTCCCTACAAATCAAAGCACTTATAAACCTCATTAAGGGGTTTTGGGGTTTTGAATGTGGTACGCTCTAAGAGACTTATTCTCAAGTAACCACTGCTTGAGATATGTAATGAGGCATTGATGCTAAAACTATGTTGATTTGTATTGGAAGCTCATGAAATAGTTGACGAGCCTTTAGAACACCATTGCTATGTACCATCCTTGCTCGAACACGCTCCTGGCATTCTAGATTTACTTGGATGACGGCTGATAAGGTAATAGACCCTTGCATGGTCTCTCTCTGTAGGAACCAGGCCTCCAGTGGATATAAGTCTTAGAATGTATGAAATTGAATTTTGAGCAGCCAAGGAAATTAAAAATATCAATGTCAATTTTCTCATTAGACCTATGATTTACAAGAGCCTCTGCACAGTCTGGGTTGACCTCGTCAAGATAGGCTGCGAAAGTATTTTTGACGCATCTTACCAGTTGACTGTTAAGGTAAGACTCAAAGATAGAACGCCTTGTCTCTTACATCAATCCATTAACTTTGGGGTTCACAAATTCTATTGAAATTATGATCAGTGATATGTATCTTACTTAAGGACTGCACTTTGATTCTATTATTTAATAGACTAAGCATGATTTGTGAATATACTAAAGACTTCAGAACATAAATATGATCTGGAAAAAGCTTCATGTCTAGTGTCAGCCATTCAAAGTACTTTAAAATGAATAGTTTTGAATTGTCTAAAATTTAATTTAAACCATTTTCAAGTATTCTATGTCATAGTCAAATGCAAAAAGAATTATTTTGCGAGCTTTAAATAAAGAAAATTGTAACAAGCAAGAGTAGAATACTTTTAAATTCACATTAGTTTATTCCCTTGCCGAGTTGTGACTTTCATAAAGTATATATTGAAATAAAAATTTTATGTATGTAATCGTCTCTAAATTTAAGGTCATCATTTTGTTACTTGAAGATGTAACATCAGTGACCATTTTAAATTGTGTTTTCAGACTAATTAAATTTGGTGAACATATTAAACTACTTTAAGGGATTTGAGAGCATTACCCCAAAATTCTAATTCATACTTAGTCTATGAGTTGATAGTGAATTGACACATGTTCATTAATGCGAAATTGCGACTAAGCGACTTTTAATAAGGACTATAGTCGAAGACTAGGTTGATTGAGAGTAGTCGTGACTAGTCTATACATGGAAGTCAGAGTATACACTTACCCTTCACCATTGTTCATTTGGGTGTTTTTAGATTAAGTCTTGATTGCTATTATTAAATTTTAAATTCAACTTAACTCTTAATCAATCTAATCAACCACAGTTATAATCATTTGTCTTAAGCTTAAGATTCATGAACGAGGAACTTTTCGACTAGGCTATTGCTGACAACGATGCTTAGAACTTTTCAAACTTTTACAACCACCAGCTTAATCCAGATTTTCATACTAGCTCCATAAACTTTTAATCAGATATACAAATCAAAGATAACTTACCAGAGTCAAACAACGAGGATGACAAGAGTGCGATATCAGCACCAGTGACTACTGTGTAATGATGCGCTACCTACTCCAAGGTTTTTAATAATAAGAGCAATCTCAATCGTTATATCAAATAAGTCCACAATAAATCCAAGCAGAGCAACTAAGGTTTGTAGAAACAGGAACAAAAGTCGCAAGCATTTCACTCCGCAATATCTAAAGTAAAAAGAGATTAAATTTAATAATAATAAGAAGACTAGTCGATGGCTAATGAGAGTGATGATTAAGAGGAGGAACTCAAGGAACCTCAAAATAAGAGGTAGAGAGTGAATGCTAAAACAAGCACAAAGACTAAAAGGTTGATGTTGAGATCTCCGACTCTGAGGATGAAGTGGATGACTCAATCGCAAGGATAAATAAGTACAGAGTCGATAATACTTTTATCATTCCTTGCTTCAAATATCTCTACGACTAGGCGACTAAGCCTAGTCCTCTCTAAAAAAAACTAGTGCTCCTTATGGGACTATGCTTCATGACGGAAGATTCTACAAGCTGTTCGCACTGAGAAATTTTCTTGAAGAGGAGCTTGAATAAGAGTAGCTGCAAAGGGAGTATGATATAACTAAGACTGCCTTCTAACTCTAACTTCATGAAATCACTTAGTTAGAGATGGTCTTGAAAGGCAGCGATCACATCGCACTCCAGTACCTGATCCCTCAATTCAATTACGACTACTATATGATAATTAATCGCAATGCTAATTCGGATCGACTAGTCATGAAGAAAATCATTTATGGTTTAAGAGAAATGCATACAATCGGATTCGTACACCACATAAAAATTGTTCAATTCCAAAGCCCTCAAGGAAGCAATTCTCTCAATCCCCTTAAAGTAGTTTAATATTGTTTACCACATTTTAATTAGTTTTAAAAACTACACTTTAAAGGGTCCTCGATGTTCTCTTTTCACTTAAGAAATTCATGACCTTAAATTAAGAGACGATTACAAGCATAATATTTTTATTTCAATATATAATTTATGAAAGTCACAACTCGGCAAGAGAATAAACTAATGTGAATTTAAAAGTATTCTACTCTTGCTTGTTACAATTTTCTTTATTTAAAGCTCGCAAAATAATTCTTTTTGCATTTGACGATGACATAGAACGCTTTTAAATGGTTTAAATAAATTTTTAGACAATTCCAAAGATGTCATTTTAAAGTACCACACATAAAAATTGTTCATTTCCAAAGCCCTCATGGAGCCAGTGATCTATTCTTGATTGCCAAATTTTAATTTGGCTGAAAACATCATTTCAAATGTTCATTGTTGTTACCTCTTCAAGCAACAAAATGGTTACCTTAAATATTATTACGATTACAATAATTATATAAAAATGTCAATAAATAATCTTCTTATTTCAAGAATAGCAAGGAGAGATTGCTAATGTGAATTTAAAAATGATCAACTATTGCTTGTTACAATTTATTTTTTGAAAACTAATTCTATAAGATTTTTATACAAAAAGAATGACGAGGAGTTGGTTACTTAAACATGGAGACAACTTTCAATGAGTTTGAAAGTATTTTTTATGCGTGAGTTAAATTTGTATAAAACCCCTTAGATCAATTAAAAAGCGAGGATAGGAGCTAATAACAAATAGATTTAAAATTAATTATAATTGGCTAATAATATAAATAATTAAGCTAAAATTAATTTTACACAACCTGATTGGATTATTTTATAAGGACAATTAATCGAGTCAATAGTTTTAATAATTAGCCCAAACATTATAATTATACGCCAATAATAATTAATTATAAACATTTAATTGTTCTTAACCCCAATTCTCATGTCTTAATTGGTGTTTTGGGGTTTTTATGAGTGATTATTAATATACTAAAGTTCAAAAATTATTCATATAGAATGAGAATACCAATTAAAAAACTAAAACAAATGCTAATATAAATTTATAATGAAATGCATATTACTTTCTAATGCTATCAATGATGAGATTAAATTAAATATTATCTTAATCAATTATGTTATTCATTTTATCTGCTTTAAATATTTAATATTTCTAATTTTTATCGTTTTAGTTATTATTATATTTTTATTATTTACAATTTCTTAAATTATTAATATAAATTTTAGATTATATTTCTAAATATTATTCTTACTACATAATAATTTAGCAAAAATAAATGAAATAGTCTTAATTATAAGCAATCGTATTAGCTAAATTTTATTAAATTTTTTGTCGTATGATTAGTAATTAATACTTTAATAAACAATTAAATGAAAAAGAAAAACTCTAGATTTATTTTATTAAATTTAAATTCGTTTCGTGAATTATGTAATAAATTTAACTGATGAATAAAGTGATAAATTTATATTTTAAATATAGTAATTGTAAGCGTAAAACTATTGGAATTAATTAAACAACGAATCTTAGTTCAATGTCTTTTGTAAAACTTATATCACTCTATATATTCCAAATAGGGGGAAGTTTCCTGCACCGGTTTATGATAAAAATATAAATTTTAGGGAAGTTTCCTGCACTCTCTTTAATTTTTTTAATTAAATTAATCTTTATAACAACTATCAACCAACTTCAGGACTAATTTCATGTTATAATTATACTTTAATTTATTAATCAATAGTCAATATCTCTCTTCAGATTCCAACAACTCTGACATTTTTCATCTAATATTTGTAGGTTCTTTTTAATTAATTCCAAGTATTTTACCCAATTGTTATTGAATTTTTCTTGTTCTTACCATCCATATATAATGTTAGACTATATTTTCTTGACTTACTTCAATGATGAGCAATATGCTCTTAATATTTATTTAGTAAAATATACTAAATTTGTTAATTTATGTCAAATTTATAGGATTTTTCTCCCACACCGGGTTAGGGTGCTGAAGCTACCACAGCGAAAGGATAGGGATTACGTTTCCCAGCAGCGGTGGGACCGGTAGGCGTTTTTCTCCATCTTCAGTTATTTAGTTGGATCTCACGAGCTCTGTCCCCAGGTATAAACTGGGGTGACATCTTGATTTTGGAAGAAGACTAGGTAATAGCGAGAATGGTTTTTCGGAGTTTTCCTACTTCACGACTGCCACGTCACGGAATTTGCCAAGTCAACTCACTCAGATACGTCTACGTTACGACTAAGATTGATGGTTTGATTTTAGTATTAAACAGTGATATGTTAAATTTATTTGATTTTAAATCATTAAACAACATGTCAAATTTATTAAATTTAGCATAAATAAATTATAGCGTGCAGGAAATTTCCTCGAGTGCAGGAAACTCCCCCATCCCCTTCCTAATATATTAAATGTTTATATTGGCCAAAGAATAAATGCAGATAATTTCCTAATAAAATTTGTTATAATAATAATTCTAATCATGAATTAAGATATAAAATATTTTATAGGCATGAAAAAGTATAGAATTAATAGTTATTCATCACTTTTAAATTTTTATGCATTTTTACTTTGCTATATAAAACAGCTATAGACACAGAATTTCTTTTTTGGATTGGGTTAAAAAAAAGAAGAGCTGAAATTATCAAATTATTTAATAAAATTTTAAAAGAATCATATATTTAAGTAGTAAATACTAAGTTTTAAAATTAAAATAATCATAATTTGATCTCCTAAAATAATGCTAACTAGTTCATTTATTTGTTTTGGTAATCTTGATTAATTTTATTTAAGAAATATAGATAATTCTATAGAATATATTTTATTATAATCATTCTCTTTTTAACTGTAATTCAATGCTCTCTACTTCATCTCCTTTATTCATTCATTTTCATCTAAATATAAGGTTTACTTTTTAATTGTTATTGAACAAAAGATTCATGCTCCTCTCAAATGCCTTCCTTCCAAAATTCTAAATTAAAGCTTAGCAACATTAAAATCTTGAAAGTTCTAATAATCTTTTGCCTATCATATAATCTTCGATAATATTTCTAGAAAGCTTATGCTGATTCAAGTGTCACATCCATGAATCAATCAAATTCTTCTACACGTAAAATTTAGCTTTTTATCTGCTTATTTATGTTCTTACTCAAGTGAATACAAATTAAATTTCTTACAATGTTCTTTGTTTTTTAAATATGGCGATTTTAAAGATAATCTATAAATGTTAAATTTATATAGAATATTAAGATTGAAAACTTCTATTTTCAGTATATTACATTTATTTTAACTTAATTTTATCAATTTTGAGCACTTTAATCCATTGATATTTATCTTTATCTTCCACGTGCTCATCTACCGTTAAAATTCACAAATTATATTCTTTTGTAAATAATAATTTGTCATTTCTTATTATACATATTACCTTTTTTCTTTTTTTTAGATGAATATGATAAATAATTATTCATATTAGTTAATAAACTCTAAATTGAGCTCCAAATAGTTAAATTTAAAGATGACGAGTGATCTGATTAACACAATTAAACAATTGATGGTTGCTTATTTATTACTTTTATTTTAGTCTTCATTTTATTTAATTAGGTATTACTGAAAATTAAGCAAAATGATATTAATATATTTATATTTAATTCTATTATTAATTAAAGCTTTATAATAATACCTGCTAAGTGATTAGTATTTTATTTATGTTTCACTACAAACAATTTTCTACATATATTTGATATTTATAAGTTCTATGTTTAAAAAAAATGATGTGATATTTCCAAATTATAATATTCATAAATTACATTATAGTTAACTTATTCACCAACATAGTTAATAGCAAATAATTTATACTATATTTATACTAACTAATTTATGAATTTAAATCTTTAAATTGATATGTTTTAGGGATAATCTTGATTCAAACTATATAATTTATTCTTATTTTGTGTTTTAACTATTAAATGATATTTTTATTAAAAATTTCACTTAAATTTTTTTAAATTTAACTAGCAAAAGCTTTTCAAAAAAATTATCAAAAGTCTTATTAATACCAATAATTGGGAGGCACTATTTATGCAAAATTTATGTTATGAAATTACTTCATTAATTTTTCTCATTGGCAATATAGTTTATTTATTAAGAACTCTTAAATTCAATTTTTAATATCATAATATGCCTTTCTCATTAAATATTATTATCTTTATGAATATTATTTTTTATTAGCATTTTATCACTTTCCAATGGAGATAACTCAAACAATATATATCTAGCTGTTCTAATATAGAAAAAATTGGATTATTAAACCTCAATTAACAAGACAAATATCTTGATTTCATAATTTTAACTAAAATTACCATATAAATTAAAAATGTAAACAAAAATGTGATGATAACTCTTTTTTAAAAGTACTTACTTAGATTTAAGTTATTAAAATATAATTGAAAAAAGAATTAATAAATACAAAAATAATTAATAATAAATAGAAAAAAATATGGATGTTTTTAACTATAAATATGGTATAGAAAGATCAATCGTATTTATTGTTTTTGAGTAATTTTACACTGTACAATCTAAGAGAGGAATATATTTCAAGCTCATATATCCCAATCTTTTTTAGTTTATTAATCATTAGCTTAATAATATTGCAAAATGGAGTTGACTTAACTTAATTAAAAAAATTAAAAATATGCCAGCTACCTATAAACTGATAAAAATGGCATAATCTATACTCGCCAACATTTATATGTATATCTATATGTGTAATTATATCTATATAAATTCTTTCAGTTAATATTTCTTAGAATAATCGAGAGTTATATCCTTCGTTTTTTAAAAAGAATCTTTCAACATTAAATATAATTTTAAACTATTTAAAATAAGCATCATTATTTTTATAAAAATAGCATCCATCAATTTAATTATAGAAATATGAACTAACAAATAATAATCTAATCAGTTAATTATCTATCTAATTACAAATAAAAAGAAGTACAAATAAAAAAAAGCATACTCTAATAAAAAATGAAGTAAGAAAAAGATGAACAAATTTTAATCAATTTAATGAGGCTGATAATTAATGTATTAATACTAACAAAATAAGCATTATGCAAGGAAAGATTATTGTAATATAATTTTTTCAATAAGAAATGTTAAAGATTAAATTTTTATTAATGTTATGTGAAATTGGTTATTATTTAGAGATATATACAGGTATGTATGATGCAGTAATCTAGATAAATAAATCGTGTATAACCTCAATTGAAAAAATTAATATTGATAATAGAGTAGAAAACAATTAAAATTAAGTGAAAGAAGCGGATATGAATTAATTATTATAAATCAATATTTAAATTATGTTATCTGAGTTAATTATAATTATAAGGTATTTTTGCTACTATATTTTGAAAAAAATCACTAACTACTTCAATCATATTATTGAGTTGATATTTATTTTTGGGGTTCTTAAAATAATTATATTATATCAACGCAATTAATAAAAATGCATATTTACAAGTTCTACCATATTTATCGTGTTTATTGATATGCAGGAAACTAACCTAAAATTTTTGTTTTAATAATAAACCGGTGCAGGAAACTTTCCCCCCTATCTTTTTATCTGGAGAGGGTAAAATTTAAGCATTTTAGTATTAACTAGAAGTTGATGCTTTCATAGGGTTATGTGTTTATAAAACTAATTAATTTTGTGAATTTAATTGAGGTGAGAATATTTGTTTATTCCTGTTTCTTAATAGTGAAGACATTGAACTTATAGATATAGATATAGATTCAAATTATTGCAGAGACTCTTCAATAGCTTCTAAATTGATTAAGCCACTATACAATAAATCTCCTGATTTTTACCTTGACTTTTCATCTTGCTTGCTCAACACTTGCTCAAATGTCATATCATAGATTCCTTTGAGATTTTCTTTGTCAATATTTTGCTTAGAAGTAACTCTGCTTAACAAAGCAGGCATGTTACCATTTATTCTCTGTTTCTTAACTTAACTCCACTATGATTTTAAGACTCTGAAAGATCTTTGATTAAAACTGACAGAATAGTATATTTAGGCAATTTTGTTGAACTCATCGTCTTCATCATATTCTTTCAAGTTTTTATTAACTTGTGTTTCAAATGATTCCTTGAAAATTTAGAGTTGGTTATTTCCATTTTCATTCACTCCTTTTTTGGAAGCTTATTGGTTTTGTTACTCACTTGAGGGATAAAAGTTAAGAAATTGCTAATTTACCCAATTTAGTTCCTTTTATAGGGTTGATTGAGCTAACTCATCAATTATACTCTATCAGTTTGGATTGATAAATTCTTAAATTTAAGGTGCAATTCTTACACTGGTAATTGATTTATATTAAGTAATTTTACTTTGCTGCATTTGAGATTGCTTAAAACTATCGAGATCACTTTATGAGCTTGAGCTAGGTGTATTGACCGAGTAGTAAAATGATTAATCTCAAAATTAAAATTAGCATATTCACTGTTTAAGTTTTAAAAATTGCATATTAATACAGTGAACGACAAGCAGCTAAAAAGAGAGTGGTGCAAACTTTGATTCTTAGGACTATCAAGGACAAGGGCAACTACATATTGACTTTTAGTCATTCAGTCAGAAACCTAATTCTTCTTTTAGAGCAACTTCAGACTCCATTGAGTAGAGTGACATTGATTCAACACCAACACTAAAGAAAGAAAAGGGTAGGTAAATATTCATAAAAAACCTAATGCCATTTTTTATTTAATTTATGGCCCCTATTTAATATGTATTAATATGCAATTTTTTAAACTGATTATTATATAATAGAGATCTCTAATTAAATTTTGATCTCTTTTTTAATTTCTCTTGCCTTAAGCGATTCACTACTACTACAATATTCACTGTTTAATACTAAAATCAAACCATCAATTTAAGTCGTGACGAAGTCGTATTTGAAGTGACTTGACGTGGCAAGTCGTGAAATCTAAAAACTCCGAAATACCACCTCGCCTCCACTCCACCTTACTCTTTTTTAGATGCATGCGAGATAATAGCCAAGTGCCTAGCAACTTGTTGTATCACCCGCAGAGCTCTCCCTATTACCTAGGAAGCTGAACTCAAGCCATGTACCTCATCTAGTGCAGGAAAATCCTAGCGTGCAGCCCACTCGAGGAGTGTATAAGCTGACATATTGAACCCCACAGACTTGCCTCTAATTCGGTGAACCCAGCAACCCCCTACCTACCCTCAGCATGCCTTAGTGTAATAGAAAGCTCTATTAGAAAGTCCTAGGTGAGATTGGTACCTCACCCAGCAATTAAATTTCTTATATTGACCTGTATTAATACATGATCGAAAATCATATTGCTATACTGTTGCTTCTTATAATGATTTACCAAATTTGCTTCTTAGTAATATTACTATGATTTTGGACGAATGTTAGTGGGGTTTTGATAGAGATTGTTAAAACTTGAATTGTTAATATAATAAGTACTATCTTACAGGCAATTATATTTATTTTAATTTGATGACCAAGTTATTGCTTAGCTGTAGTTAGACTGTTGTTGACTCGTATTATACACTAATAAAAAACATTTTTTAGCAAAAAATAAATGATATTCTGAAAATTGCAGATTGAAGAGTCCTATTGATACTATTGCTTGTAATATTAATGAGTTTGCAGACCCATTTTCTTCTTCTCTAAAGATTATGATTTTTTCCTTGAACTTGTAATATTTTGCCCACTTTTCTCAGCCTGTTGGTAGTAATAAGAATGTTGATTTAAATTTTATCAATAAATTTGAGGCATGTAGGCATTTCTTGTTTGAGAGAAGGTTTATGATTGTGGATATATTATTAAGAGTTCATTTGCTATTACTGTTGAGAAACAGACATTGATTTTGGCTTATTTGAATTTGAACGAATCAAATATATTCGTTAATTCCTAATAGTTTTATCAATAATTTATAAACTATTTCCTTAAGAGTTAAAAATTTAGTTAATTGTTAAACCAAAATAAATTAAAATTTGAAGTGAGATTTTATATTTTATTTCACATCCATTTGATTATTCTCAGTCAGTAAAAGAAAAATATGGCAAAGACTGCTGAAATTGCAAATAAAACTACAAATGGCATGATTGATTCTTCATCCCTAAATGGCACTGTTTAAATTAAATAATATATCATAAGACTTTGTTACATTCATGCCCTTAAAGCCACTCACCACATTGAAAGGCAAAACAACTACAGTGATTGCTGCAAGTCCTTTCATTGCTACATTGAGCTAGTTTGAATGCTCATTAGGTCCATAATCAACCATATTTCAACCATATTTTCATAAGTTTAGTCACTCAAGCATATCATACCTTGTGCTCTTTTCCTAATGATCATAGAGTTATAATTTATTTTACACATAAAAGTATTAAAAAAAACTATATACAATCTTCCTGTCAAAAAATTAAGAAGCAACTATATCAAATGTATAACATTCTATTTTGAACTTACTTTCATCTTTGTAGAGGTAAAATCCTTTTTTATTAAAGATTTCAAAAACTTTTGTTTAATTTCTAAGTCACTTTAAAAATGAAGCATGACATCTTTGGCTATATGAGAACGTCTTACATACCCTAGTTTTTCATAGTGACTAAGATTTAGACTAAGGTTATTTAGAGCTTGAGCCTATCTTTCAAATCTGACTATGATTGGTTCAATTTTTTTCATACTTTCATAGAAGATTCCATAAAATATATCTTTGCAAAGAATTTTACCATACTCTCCATGATTATTAAATCTGTTTGGACCTAGTTGCTTCTAAGATCTTCTAAATTTTTCCACTCTATCCACAAATTATGAAGCGTTTGAAGAACTCTCGTCCTCTTCTTTGTCATCTTATTCGCCTTCGCTTTACTTAGATTCTGATTTTTCAGAGCTTGGCTATGATTCACTGGTTTAACTTAAATGTATGTAAACCTCAGAGTCAATATTTGGTTGTTACTATTGAGCTGTTTATTTCTATCTTCCTATAATTCTTGTTGCTGCTCCCATCTCTTTGTTCTTATCAGTATTTATTCTAACATGTTTTGCTATACTCACTCTGCGGTAATCTTTTACGATAGACATTATTTATTGCTTAAGGTTTAAATTAGGGCCACTAATTCCATCTGCTTTATCTCTATATTCGAATGTTTAGTTTTATTTTGAGACATTATCTATACTTATTGGAGTTTAATTATCATTGTCTAGAAAAGCTTAGCTCATATTTGGGGCGCCCTCACCAGATCTTAAATTAGCTAATATCCCAATTTTGTCATTATTTTTCATTTTCAGTTTTATCTCCTGCATGTCGACTACTTTGTGTGAGTCATCGTTATTCATTAGCAAGTGGTCACATTCTTCCCAGACTGAGACTCTCCTCGAATATAACAAATATTCAACTTTCTAGCGTTACTGTTCAAGCAAAGCTTGCTTTAAAATGCCTTTGAAGTTATCTAATTTATTTACAGAGATATCTCGATAAGATATTGGAAGAAATTTAGAAATTGATATATTTTATAAAAGATTTTCTTATTGCCTTTTTTTGAATCAGGAGTTTCTTTAGATGTAAACTTATGGCTACTCATCCTACTTTCTAAGTAATCTCCGTTTTTGTCGCTTATTTTATCTTCCATTTTTAATCCTCACTCCTTGATATACTTATTGGATGAATTTCAATAATTTTCTTTGAACAAAAATACATAATAAAGCAAACTACCTCGAATGATCTTAATTTATTCAGCAAAACCAAAATCTTTTTTGGAGTTATTGTACTTATATTGACTCTATTTATCCTTCTTATTCGAATCCATTTACCGGTTTAAGTTATGTTTATCATGGGTAGAATACTGCTTTTATATCAAAATATATAATATATTTATTAAAGGGACAAGAGTTTGAAGGCTCAGTGTTGGTGTGCGACTTCTTATCTTGTGAATTCATCTTAGCGATTGTCATTCTTTTTTCTTAATAAATTTTCAATTCCCCCATCAGAAACCAGTTATATTAGTCGTATTCCTTATTATTTTTGAATGTGATATGAATATAAATAGCATTCTATTGATAAATTTTGAAAATATTTAAACTAAAAAATAGTGATAACGATATTTTTACAACTAATTAAAATAGGATGATCAAATTAATTGTAAGGTTTCTTCAAAATAATGAAAATAAAATACAAAGATATCCTAGAAATTATTTGGAATATAAAATTATGGGTAAGTATAACATTTTAATTTGGGAGGGTGAGCAAGTTGAACCACTTAATGTTTTGCTTTATCTAAGAGTTAAGAAAAGAATTCATTAAGAGATTAAAATTTGAATATTTTACTCATCAAATTCATCATAAGTAAATGACCAGCCTAGCTTGTGATTACATTCAAAACCCCAAAACCCTTTCAGTAGTTTGATTGAATTTTTGATTGATAAAAGTAGACTATTAGTGCATACTTTTTAGGGTTTTATTAGGGTTTATGTAGGGGTTTTTTGTTTAAATATTTGTATTTTAAGTGAGTATATGCGAGGTTTGGGGTCAGTTTATGACAGTGAGTATATAGATTTATTGTTTAAGCTACGTTTTGGATGCGATGATTTTAGTGAATAACTCAAACCTATTCTTAATTATACATCTATAGCAAGGCTTATCCATAAATCTCCTGCTACTGTTAGGTCTCATTGTCTAATAGTATTAAATTTAAAGAGATAGTATCTTAATTCTAAGCCAAAAAGACCCTTAAAATTTTAGCAGCATCATTTTGATTATCTTATTAATGATAAGACTCTCAAATATTGGGCTCATTTCTCTTTGGCTTAGAGAGCTGTGGTGTTCCATCGCCAATTTCCTGAGCTGCATATCTCTGCTTAATCTATAGCAAACATATATAAAAAGGAATTTCTTACAAGACATTCAATCGCATTAAGAGAGTGGTGATTGACTTTAATGTTCAATTTTATAGAGATAATTTAAATTATATATTCGATTAAATGCAGAGGGCTATTACTAATAATATTAAGTTCATACACGCTGATGAGGCAGTATTTACGTTTAATACCTTTATACCAGGTCTTGGTACAAGAGTTATAGTAATATAGAAGTTTATGACTAAAAGTTTAAGGTGTAAACTCATGCTATTCTTGGTGGAATAGTTTAAGATAGTGGCTTCGAGACTTATGTTATTCACTCTCGTTCTATTAAGACTGAATAATATATTTAGTTCTTGTAATAGCTCAGAGATAAGTATGCTGACTAAGAGATCATCTTGTTTGTGGATAACCTGTCAGTTCATAAAACCAAAGACTCAAGGAAGGAATATGAAAGGCTTAATATAACACCTGTATTTAATGTCTTATAGCCCTCAGTTTAATGGAATTGAGTTATATTGGGGGTTATTGAAAGGCCACTACAAGAAGCTTCTACTCTATGACTTGATGCACGATTTAAAGATAGATACAGTAGATTTTATTAAGAGTGCTGCTAAGAGAGTCAGCGATGATAAAGCTAAATTGTGTGCAAGAGAAGGGAGATTTTGTGTTTATAAATAATTTTTAGACTTAAGCGAATGAATATATTCACATATTAAATTATTTCATAAATGGATTTGGCTTCTCTTTCTTTTCTTCCTCTTATGGTTTGCTTGGGTCCAAGTTTCTTCTCTTAGTGCCAACTCCAGAATCTATGTTCATCTCATCAGGTTTTTAAAAGTCTTTGTAGAGTCTCTTACTTAGTTCGTGTTCTACTTAAGACTTCCTCTCTCTGTTTAATTTGCTACGCTCTTTCATCAAGTAAATAGCAGTGCCAGGTTTTTCTATAAAGTTAGAAGACTAAGCTTACTAGAGATGAATGGATGCTTCTGTAGTTCCTACAGCCAGGAGTCACTTATTTTAATTCCCTGCTTCTCTTTCTCTTTAGGAGAGATGCTGTATCGTTTCTTGTGAGCTTCTTATATAAATTCATTTAAGTACTCAGGTTTCAGAGTTGCAAGAACACCAAAGAAGAAGTTTCTCTCTGGCAACTTATTAGAGAGCTGTAGCTTTGATGGAAGGTAGAGAGCTACGTCCGGATCACTTATAGCATCGTCATATAGGTTTGTCACTGATATTTCAGGGTAGTTAGGTATCTCTATCATCCTAATTTCATTAGACTTAAAGGATTTTTTGTCTTCACTTAGTAAGGCTTTTAAGAATGAGATTTTAGTTCCTTCTTGGGTTGGCAAGAACAATCCAACTATGGTTAATATTAAAATGCTAGTTAAGAGCTTACTTGCTAAACCATGTATCTGTAGAGGTCCTCTTTTCTTCGAAATTTTCCTATTAAATCTTGAGATTGAATTCTCTTTATTGCATCATTCATAGACTCCATCTTGCTTCCTCTTTCTAGAAATGTTAATGAAATTTAATATTATGGATATCCATTCTAAGTTTATTAAAATTTTACTACTAAATAGGGAGGACCTGCTGGAGGTCAGTCTTGAAAAGGTGTGCGGATAAGCCTTGAAAAAACTTGTTGCAAGTCTTACAGATTTATTTTCATTTTTATCAAACTATCTCCATTAAATTGTTCCTAATAATGTTTAATTATTTTAGGAGGTCCTCCAAATTAAGTTCGAACTTTATTAGGAGTTAAATTTTAAGCTTAAAACTAAATTAGGAGGATTTTAAATTTAAAAATGTTTAATAACCATACCTCCAAATTAATTTCAAACTTGATTTGGAGGACCTCCTAAAGAAACAAAACTTCATTAGGAGCTTTTTAATTGGCTAAATAGTAAATTATTCTCATAAAGTATGTCAAATAATATTAGTTTATGATGCTTCATTTTTCTTTCCTCTCAGCAAAGTAATTACCTGTATGCCTAACACTCTATTATTATAGTATACCTAGCTGGATTTTATCATTATTATATTTAAATATATCAGCAAACTAAAATGAGCGCTAACCTTTTGAAAAGAGCGGCATTACTTGGATCAAAGCAATAATAATTACCATTCCAGCAACCATAAAAGGTTGAGACCAGAAACGCTACCACTCAGTGGGAACCTACTTATGATACTCTTGACGAGTCTAGCTTTCAGATTGAAATATAAGTTAAGAAGGAGGTCATTCAGGAGGCCGCACAAGTTGAGGAAGAGGTAAAAGAACCTCAATTGAGCAATTAATTATACCAGCCAAAGTTGACTATCAATGCAAAGACTGCAATAAAGTTTTCACTTACAAGTCAGCTTATAAGAGACATGTAAGAGATATACACAACGATGTACCTTGCCTATATCTAAAGCACTAAAAGAAAGATGGGA